>MDKI01190758.1:0-74333 GCA_005239505.1 Nicotiana paniculata | reverse complement strand
TTTCCATCTCCACTTCACCTACGCATGAAATAAACTCCATTGAGCACATAACAAGTATAATTTTATCATTAATGCGCATAAAATATAAGGTATATCACATGTTAAACTATGCAATTTAGTCTCACATCAGCAACTGCTCAAACTGGATGCGCTGCTCCTCTCTGTGGGACTAAGGAACATACTTCTCCAAAAAGATCGTGGAAAAATGCTACCAGGTAAGAGGTGCTGAACCAACCGGTCTACACCTCTCGAATGACTCCCACCAGGTAAAAGTAGCACCCACAAATTGAAATGTAAGAAATGAGACCCCAGTAGTCTCCAAAATACCGGCAGTACGCATTATCCTCTAGCACCTATCTAGAAATCCTTGGGAATCCTCGCCCTCTGTACCGCTGAAAGTCAGAGGCTGAAGTCTGGTGAATCTCTCCAACCTGCGATGCTCGTCCTCGGGCATAGCAGGGATAACATAATCCTGGATCGGAGCAATTGGCTGAGCTGGGGCTGCTCCCGGTGCCTGAATACCCTGTGCAGCCTGCTCATGTGCCCAGGCAACTGGAGTCAGATTGCCTCCCCTAGCCTGAGTTGTAGTGGCAGTAGAAGACATGGCGGCTGCTTGAGCCAAACCGATGCATACTGTCAATATCTGAGACAGGGTCTCCTGAAGACCCGGAATAACCATAGGCATTACTGGTGCCTGAGCCTGTCCCGCTGGGACACCATCGGCGGGAACCTGATCATGATCGATAAGAGGATCCTGAGGCACTGCCCCGACTGCTGCGCGGGCTGGCTCCCTACCTCTACCACGGCCTTGGCCTCTCACTTGTCTGGCTGGGGACTGGTCACTCTGATCAGTATGGCGTATCCTCACCATCTGTGAGAGAATGAAACAACGTAAGTTCAGATTTCAAGAATCAATAGATCAGCACGAAAGAGTTCAAGAAAGATAGAAATGTTTCCTAAAAGTTCGGTTGCCTCTCGAAGATAAGTACAAACGTCTCTGTACTGATCCGCAAGACTCTACTAAATCTGCTCATGACCGTTGAGTCCTATATAACCTAGGGCTCTGATAAAACTGTCACGACCCCAAATCCTAACCGGCTGTGATGGAGCCTATCGTGGAACTAGGCTAGCCGACTACCGCATGTTTGCAATTTCATTTTAAAATCCCATTCAAGTTTCAAGCATTTCATAAAAATATACAGAAAATTTCTTAGTACAATAGGCCAATATTATACAATACTGCCATCCCCAAAACCCGGAGCCAACATGTCATGAGCATCAAGAGAAATAAGCCAAAATAAACTATTATAATAAAAAACCTTCGAATCAAAGCTAAATACAACAAGAAGGGAAAACAGAGATGCTGCGAGCGCTGAACAGCAATCTCTATATCCCACAATCCGGCTCCGCTGCGGAATAAAGGCTAATGCTCGATATCTGCTCCTGAATCTGCACACAGAGGTGCAGGGAGTCATGTGAGTACACCAACTCAGTAGTAATGAAAATAAATCAAGTCTAAGTAGCAAGGAAACACATAAAATCAATTCCATAAAGTCACAATATATACAGCCTTACTTTCCAATAGTATAACATAGATATACGAAATCATCATGCCTTAAAATCAACTTCAGAAAAAGTCCTTTAAAGAATGCACATTTTTAACAACTTTAAAACAAAGGATTTGGTATGCAAATGAATGTAGTAAAATCATAAGTAGCCCCTCGGGCAAAAACATGTTTCATAATCATCCTCTCGGGCATGCCTCACAGTCACTCAGCACCTCACAATCACTCAGCACCTCACAGTCACGCATGCCTCCAAATCACTCGGCACTCGATGCGCTCACTGGGGTTGTGTACAGACTCTAGAGGGGCTCCTTGAGCCCAAGCGCTAGTATCACTCAGCACCTCACCATCACTCTTGGCCCTCGTCCACACTCGGTGGAACCACTCAAAAGGCCCCTTGGGCGAATCAGTAAAATAGGGTACTCGACCCAAAACATCATTTTAATGCTCATGTAGTGTAAATCAGGCTGAGTTTCGAAAAGCAGTATGCACAATGATGGTGAGTAAAATCATCACCAAATAGTGAGGAAGACAGCAGTAAAAAGCCCCCAAGGGGTCTAAACAGATCGACACGAGGCCCCAAACACGGCTTATAGCCCAAATATTTGACAAATCTTTAGAACATAATTTAACACAAGGTTTTGAGTAAATATGCAACTCATTAGTTGCCGCAGAGAGGACCGAATCCAATCCAAATATCAGTACCCGCCACAAACTCGTCATCCGACTTGTGCGCCATTCCAAAATCAGTGAGAAAATATGCAGTCCTGGGTTCTATACCCTCAGGACAAGATTTATAACTATTACTTACCTCTACCGGGCCGCGACACTAGTCCGCAATGCACTTGCCCCTCAAATTGGCTCTCGATTGCTCTGAATCTAGCCAAAAGTAGTTTAACATCATCAATATATAACCAAGGAACACAACCCAATCAAAAATATCAAATTACATAAAAAAAATCTCGAAATTCGGCCAAATCCGAGCCTCAAACCCACGTCTCAAAACTCGAAAATTTTTACATCACTAGAAACCTCGTCCTCCCACGATTCTACTCATACCAAAATCATCACAATCGGATCACAATTGCCTACCCAAAACCTCAAAAGAATTTCCAAATTCTCCACCCCTTTTTTCCGACCTTTTCCTACTCAAATCCTTATATTTTCAAGCCTAATCCGAACTAAATACCCAAAGATCTTACCTTTTCTGAAGAATCTTGAGTTTCCCTCTCCAAATCGCCTTCAAAGGACTCCTCCCGCACGCAAAATGGTGAAAAATAAGAGAATTTTCCCGGAGGCCTTTACATACTGTTATGCTAGTCATTTCCGCTCCTGCGGATCATCAGCCGCACCTGCGGACCCGCATATGTGGTCCCAGGTGCGCACCTGCAGAAATCTCACTCAACGGACCAATTCCGCGCCTGCGGCCACTTCTCCGCACCTACGGCTTCGCAGGTGCGGCAAAAACTTCGCACATGCAGAAATTCCCCTGCCTAGCCTTTTCCACACCTGCGACCTCGACCATCGCACCTGCGGCTTCCCGACCGCAGGTGCGGTCAACACCAGAACTTTCACACCAACAACTATTGCTGCAAATTCCTAAGTCCCAAAATCCTGCCAACCATCCGAAATAAATCCCGAGCCCCTCGGGGCCCCAAACAAACATACCAACACTCCCCCACAGCATTATTCCAACTTAATCGAGCCTTCGAAACACCAAAAACAACACGAAAACACCAAATTTACATCAAATTCAAGTGTATGAACTTTGAAACTTCCAAATTTTTCCAACTATGGCAAAACCAACCAAAACACCTCCGATTGACCTTAAATTTGGCAGACATACCCAAAATGACACTACGAACCTGCTCCAACTTCCGGAATTCCATTCCGACCCCGATAGCCTATTTTCCACTGCCGACCGGAAATCGCCAAAAACTATCTTTCGCCAATTCAAGCCTAATTCTACACCGGACATCACAAAAATATTATGAACACACTCCTAAGTCCCAAATCACCTAACGAAGCTATTCGAGCCATAAATCTGCATTCCGAGGTTGCTTACCAACAAGTCAACTCTCAACTGAGTTTCTCAACTACTATGCTACTTTAAAAGGCTAAATGCCTAAACTCCCACCATAACCATTCCAGACCCAACACATTAAAAACAGGATAACGATATATAACAAATGCAGATATGGGGTAAATCTCACGGAACGACCGGCAGGTTCGTTACACATTTCAATATCGTTGCGCAATTCGATTCCCAAACAATAGGCATTACACAAACAACTACAACCGACTACGATGTATCATAAAATCAAACGCAATAACAAAGCTACACAACAAGTCACAAACAGATGATAAAGTTGCACGATAACTCCCAAAATCAAATAACAAGTAATGATAATTTATAAGTAAATATACGATTACAGAGAATCAATTAATAATTAAGGCAAGTAACAAGTAACGCATGATAAGTAATTACAATTAACAAATAAAACATATAAGAGTGAACTTGACAAATAAAAGATAGAACATGTTCTAATAACTTCAAGTAAAGCACGTAAGAGCAAGTTCAACGATGCAAGATATAACATGTTGTGACAAATACAATTAGGTGCATGGAAGAAGTCTAGAAGTCTATATCGGTAAAATACCACATATAAGCCTGTGTACATACTCGTCACCTCGTGTACACATCTTCCACATAATTCAAATAATACCATCAACCCAAAACATAAGAGGTATTTTTCCCCACACAAAGTTAGTCAAGATACTTACCTCAACTATGCCAGATCAATACTCAAATAGATTTTCCCTTTAAAAATTTTCTTCGCTCGACTCAAATATAGCCAACACGACTTAACAATATCAAACAATGAAAGAGAAACCAATTCCAATAAATCAAGCATGATCTTTATACAATTCCCCAAAAGTCAACAAAAGTCTATCTGGGCCCGCCAGGTCAAAGATCGGTTCCAAGGGTAGGTATTGACTACCAGTAACCTCACGAGTTCATACATATATTTTGTTTTCAAATCCGAGCCCAAATCGACTCTCAAAACTCAAATCTTCATTTTCCAAAACTTTAACAAAAATCCCCAAATTTTCCTCTTTGATTCTCATAAATTTGATGTAAATCTAATAAATAATTATAAAGTATAGATGGAATTGTTAGTATATTATATTTGTAAAATAATTCTAGATAAGGAAAAAAACGTATAAACAGAAAGGTCAAAGAAACAGAATTCAATCCGAGCCAACTGAATTTACAGTGTTTCCTTAAGGAACTTAATCCCCTTCGAATACCCGAGATTGTGGATTATTTTCTCCCATGATAGAACGGATTACACACTGGTGTAGCTGTACTTTAAACTCCAATATTTCAGCGAACACAATGATCGGTAGCAAATCACAATTAATGTTGCTTTCTTTGTAGTTAAAACAATGCAGAAGAAAGGAGGAGAATTCAGAATTTCGTATGGAAAATCTGAGAGAATGAAATGCTATTTAGAGCCAACATGTGTAGTTCAAACGAAGAGGTGCAATTCTTCAGAGGTCAGTTATTACTGTTCACGTAAAATGACCATAACGTAAATGGCCATTTACGCAAATTAAAACGGGAATTCAATATGCAGAGGAAAATTAATTTCAGTTACAAAACGGATAATTTGGATTTAATATTAATTTTTCGTTTAAAACGGATATTTAATAATATTACGTTAATATTTACCATTAACAAATAAATTTGGTCCAAAACATTAATAAATCAACTATTTGACCAAATCCGAAGTCAAAGCCGAGCGAGCGATGACGACAACGGCACGCGGCTTGCCTTCTTCTTAACTCTTTAAGAGCTAGAAAAAGAGCAATTGTATATATAGCTGTCAAAAGTCTTTTTCTCCTCCAATATGGGACAATGTCCCTTTGTCAGGAAGGGAAACTCAAATATTTCATTTTTCCTCAATTTTCCATTCACCCTCTTTTAAGCTAAAAAAGCCATAAAAAAAACCCAACAGGAATTTGATTAGAATCAACTACCCAATGTTTGTAGATGAAAATCTCTTCACAAAATTGTCTCTTACCAAGTCTAGGGCTCAAAATATGTTAAATGAAGCTAAGTTCCAAATTGCTCTGCTATAAACCAGCTGCAAATATTGCATTTACGACATGGGTTTGCAAATGCTAACAAGGCATCGCAAAAGCGAACTCTGACAGACCAGACGAAGATCGTATTTGCGATCAAAATGTTCGCAAATGCGAATCAACATCAATCACAAAAGCGAACACTGTCATCGCAAAAGCGGACAACCCAGAGTCGCAAATGTGACTCCAGCATCGCATTTGCAATAAGTTTCCAATTGTCCCTTAGTTCGCAAAAGCAAGAAAGTACTCGCAAATGCGAAGGTCGCATTTGGAGCTGGTCATCGAAATTGCGATGACACCAGCACCAGCATACAAAATTCTTAACAAAACAATCCGAAACTAATTTGTAACTCACCCGAGCCCCCGGGACTCCAAACCGAACATCCACACAAGTTTAAAAATATCATATGAACTCATCCGCGCGATCAAAACACCTAAATAAGATCTAGAACCACGAACTGGATGCCAAAATGCATGAAAATCACAATGAACTTCAAGAACTTCTAGAATTGCAACTAAGCGTCCGAACCACATCAAACCAACTCCAAATGACACCAAATTTTGCAGGAAAGATCCAAATTACGAAACGGACCTTCTCCAAGTCCTGAAACCAAAATCCAAACCCGATAGCCTTAAAGTCAAGCCATTGTCAAGCTTAGAAAAATTCCAAACCTTTAAATTGCCAACTTCTGCTAAATGGTGCCGAAACCTTCTAGAAACATCCAAATGTAAATCGGGGCATACACCCAAGTCAAAAATCACCATTCGGACCTACAAAAACTATCAAAACTCCGATCCTTGGTCAAATACATAAAAGTCAAACTTGGTCAATTCTTTCAAGTTCAAGCTTCTCAAGTGAGAGTCATCCTTCAAAATCAATTTCGAACCACTCAAAACCAAAGCCGTCGATGAACGCAAGTCATAATACACTATGTGAAGCTACTGATGATCTTAAACTGCCGAACTGGATGCAATTGCTCAAAACGACCCGCCGGATTGTTACAGATATATCATGTTTTTCAGTTATTGAGGATAATAATGATAACAAGTTAGCGAAAGGCTTTAGTTGGATTTAGAAAATGCATTGCTCGATAAATTTAAGCTTATGCTTTTGCAATGCTTTCATGATGACTGCCATGTAGAGATCGATTACCTTAATTACAGTGGCGTTAATTTTGATCCTGTTTGCACAATGTTCAAGCAGGGTACTGGGACCATGTCACATATTTTCATCAACTGCCCTATTTCACAAACCTTCTGAGACAACGTGGGACGACGAAGTGCTTCTTCGACCTCCAACCGTCACTGGCGTTCTTAAGATCATCACACATATACATACATCAGGGAGGATATGTTTCTTTTTGCCATTTGCAATCTTTGATCAACCGTAATAACAATCATCACAGTATATATATGAGCCTCTAAATCAATGTTGAAAGAGTTACTCTTAGTACAGTGAAATATAAATTTTGCTAATAAAAGCTCTTATAATAGAATAAAATATCAGATTCTTGTTGCATGGCACCCTCGAAAAGAGTTAGTTTAAACTCAATATTGATGGTGCTTTCAAAAGTACTACACTTGAATGTGGAATTGGCGAAGAAATAAGAAACCACAAGGGTGAGTAGATAGTTGGCTTCAAGAAAAAAAAGGACATGCAGCTTCACCAATCCAAGCTGAAATACTGGCTCTAAGACAAGGTCTCCAACTTGCATGGGGTCGAAAGTTGCTGAGTAAATACAACTATACAAGAACATGGCTGTTTTTCTTATTTGTGAATACAGGTTGTTAATGGTCCAGGAGGAGAAGGTAATGCTCGAGCATAACTTCCGCGAAAGGAACAAAGTGGCTCACATTTTGACGAAGGAAACTTTACCTGTACTCCAATCTAAATAGATTAGTTTGTTTTGCAGTGGCACCTATATATGGAAGCTGTTTTTGTTAAACTTATATCGCGTAGTGCCTGCTTTAAGCTAGCTGAACTAGGCAAACAAAATGCCCAAAGCATACTACTTTAATATTCCTGCTTCCTCAAAAATGTTCTCCCTTGACATATTATCCATGACCATGTGGACCTATTATACATCGTGGACAAAATAATTGTATACGTTGGTTGTTTTATTATTTATATATATGTGGTAATTGTTTTTATTATATATATACCACGTTTTTGGTTCTCTTATTTATCTGAACATTATACGATGTACACAATTTGACCTCATTTTTCTACCAGCTCCCACACTTAATATCCATCGTTTCAAATGAATCATTTCTGTTGTAGTATAAGTTAAAGCGCTTATCACTTCACTGGCCAAATACTAGAAAGTCCATCATATATATATATATATATATATATATATATATATATGAGTGTAAGGTGCAACTGCTTCTAAAAGACTCAGGGGCTTGACGCTTAAAAGCACACATAAAAGAAGTTATACACATGGTGAAAAAAATGTAAATATATAATGAGCATCCGTTGGAAAATAAGTCATTGAACGAATATATATACAAACAGTTAGAAAGAATAATTGTTTCAAAGCATAGTCTACCAAATTATTCTGACTAACTTAACGTTTTCACTAGGTGATAGTTCAGATAAAAGGATATGCCGGCTCTAGAAAAAGCCACTAAAGCAATTGCTTCACGCCCCCTAAAATTGTAGGGCCCCAAAATTTTTAAATTATATATTATTAGATATTATAAAATTATTAAGAAGATACTAGATTTTATAATTTTTTTGTAATGTGATAAATGTTATTCAAATAAATAACTCTAGACTTATAATAGTATAAAATATATGAAAATAAATAATTTGATGATGATTTTGATAATAAAAGAACAAAGTATCCTGCAGTATCTTTTAATTTAGAATTCGATCATTTCTGGTAAAAAGTGTATTAAGCCATTTGTCTCTTCGAAAAAGGGCTTGAACTATTTTAAATGTATAAAATTTTACTGACCGCGGCCTCCATTTAGTAGTACAAATTTGAGATTATTAGATTATGAAATTTCTAAGAATATTGTCTTAACTGTCAATATATGTTTCTTATGAAAAATTTACCAATGCCCTAGTGAGTAGCATAATCCTATATTTGCAATGGGGAGATATAGCTAGCAGGTAAATGAATAAATGAATGATCAAAATACGTACAAGATGACCAGTATACCATTGTTATAAGAAGAAATATATTAAATTTTATTAAATAAATTTAAGGCCTCTTATTGAGGTTTGGTTAGGCCATCAATATCGTTGAGCCGTCTCTAAATATGATAAAAGTTATCAAAAATCAAAGATTTTAAAATGGTGAGGTATTTTATTGCAGATTCCAAAATGTATGTCTGATGAAGAATTTCTAAGGGGAAGAATCGTGCAACGAGCATAGCCTACACTCTTGAAGGAAGGTAAATAATATCAAATTTCAGAACCCTTATAGAAGAATTAAAGTAAAAGGTAAAGAGAATGATTCAATCGATTCAAATGAAAGTACAAGAAACTGACAACAAAACGAAATCACACGTTTAATAAAAGCAATGCAACAAAATAAGAACTCCATATGAAATAGAAAATAATTCAAAGCAACAAGTTAAATTAAAGCTTTAGTTCCAAATCAATCTCGGTCTCTTCTTCATTCTCTTCTGCATCTTCCTCTCCCAATCCCATCTTCCTTTTGTTATTTCCACCACGATTATCGTCAACCTTAACTGGTGAATCCCTTACGCTGAAACCCTTTGCAATATTTTTGTTCTTAAACTTGAGGGAATTCTCCAAAGGAGCACCTCCAATAATTCCAAAATTATTTTCTGTCCTAAAAAGTGATGAGCTTGATGATGACCACTTTTCGGGGTTAAATCGATAATTATAACCCGAAAAAAAAGACCATGGATTGTAGGGAGAATCACCTTGAACACCAAGGGATGATCGACTAGTAAAAGAACCAGGAAATGGCAGAGGTGTGGTGTAACTTGAGTAGGGATTATAGAAAGGGTGATAATTGGGAGGGCCAAAAGGAGAAACAACATCAACAAGTCCGTTTCTCCTTTTAGCCAAAGCTCTCTCTTGTTTATGACCATTTTGATGTCCTCCTAGGGCTTGAGGATTGGAGAATTTTCTCTTGCAGAAGCTGCAAGAAAAAACCCTAGTTTTAGGCGTTGCCTCATTAGAAAACTCACTAGCAGGAGCCAAATTCTTCATGCTAGGAGTTGAATTAAAAAGATTGAGTTCAAGATTTGAAGCACCATTATAGCCTTTAAGATCAAGAAGTGCAGCAGCAGATGATAATTCATGTGGCTTCAATTCAGATCCAAAATCCATAACTTTACCTTTCATCTTATTCGTGTTTGTGTCGATTTTTTCAGAGGTAGCAGAGATGCTAGAGGCCTCAGAAGAGCATGGTTTTTTCATTGAAAAGGCATCCATTGTCTCTATACTAAAATCTTTATGTTCTTGGTGAAAGAATGAAGAGAAAAGATGTTTAAATAGACAAGGTGTAACATACAAAATCCTCCAAATATGGGAAGTTAATCATTCCATGGCGTTACAAGTTGCAAATTCAAACTAGCTACCAACTCCTAGTTAATGGAGTTCTATAAAGGATCATATCAACTTTTGCTAGAAATAGTAACTTCATTAAGATATTGCAAAAACTCCAATCTTGCTTTAATTGCCCGGTATTATTGTACAAATATGGTAATATAGAGATTAACTGTCTTATAGTCTCACGTTTATTCAGTTCTTTTTGGAGTTTAAAATGATGCATGTTATATGGATAAATCTTTTACCAAAATAAGCATCCTAGCTGCGTCACTGTCCATCTCTAAAAGGAATTCCTATTCAGATCGGTACTCTATGTTGCAATTTAATTAATTTCTAGCTGTATATACTTACATCGAATGTATTAGAAGTGAAACTGTTGATCTCCTAAAAATTTGGAGCAAAACTAGAGTGGAAGAATTCCGCCATATGTACGTATAACGATATAGTAATTATCAGATTCATTAATCACTTTTCCTTTTTAAAATGATCATTCTGATTTTATGATTAATGCATCGGACTTTCAAATTTGAACTATATGCTTATATGCCATCTCACTGTGCCTATCCTTTTCTCACGCCATGAATATTACAAAACTTTTGATATTTAAGTGTGGTCCAAAAATCTAGCAGCGAGGATATTTTTGATATCAAAATTTGACGGAGGATAAAAATGATCTATTTCTAATAGTTTAAGGGTAAATGATGGTAGGATAGAAACTCGTGTTTTAGCCGCATTTTGCACTCTAATTATTGCACTTTATATGTATTTGAGCTTAAATCGTAGTGAATTATACTCATTAAGTATTTTATGCCTTGCAGGAAGTGTTTACGAATTAAAAAGATAATTTGTAGCTAAAAATCGAACAATTTGGAGCTTTGAAATATGAATAAAACGCAATGAATTAAACCGGAATCGCGTTCGAGGGTCGAGGACCACGTCTGGATATCAAAAAGTGCACGTTAACTCTAAGAAAATTGTACTACCGCGCGGCATGGGGTGCGGCGCGGCAGTGTAAATTGTTCCTGAAAGGCGGTTGACAAGCTCTCTGATAATCCCCACAAGCGCGTCGTATGGTGCGACACTAGGTGCGGCGCGCATGTGCATTTTTCCTAGAGTATTTTTCTTTTTCAGGATGGAAATGGTAGTTTCGTCCGGACCCACTTCTACACGGTATAAATACACGAAAAATATATTTTTGAAGGAACTTTTGACCTACGAAGGATTTGAGCAACAACTAAGGCAAGAAGCTAAGACACGAGAATTTATCAAGAAGTCAACCAACAATCGGTGCAAAATGGGAGTTTTTATCGAACCATTATCATTGATGTTTACTATGTTTTTAAACCTTATCGAGATAAATTTTTCCATTGTCACACCTCCTTTTTTCCGAAAAGGTGGGATAAGGGAGTTTTTCCAATTTAACTGACATTAATCGAAATGGGATTATTTATTTTCAGAGTTGTCACTTGGAATAATTTTATGGTGTTCCAAGTCACCGATTTATTTTAAATCTCAAATCGAGGAAGATTGACTGTGTTTAAAGTATGCGAAATCAGAAGACCGGGTACGGAATTCTGTTAACCCAGGAGAAGGTGTTAGGCACTCCCGAGTTTCGTGGATTTAGCACGGTCGCTTAACGATTTATACTTGGCTTAAATTGTTCAACTACTCATTTTAGGACCTATGTGCACTTTTTACCATTTACCACTTTTAATCACTTGATTATTCGTAATTAAAGAATTATTTTAAGATGAGTTACACGTACGTATACCTGTTAAGTTTGGCACGTCAAGAATCATGTCACGCGTACGTGTACACAATTCACAACACTTAGTTTATTTAAGAAAGAGCTTTGTCAAAGTGGCGCAAACGCGTACCTTGAATTTATTTGAAAAAATCGTAATCACGTAATGTGGACGTGTATGCAATCACGATAGTAGTTTAAAAACCGCGCCTAAAGCATTTCTACGAGGTTCGTAAGCTGAATATTCACGTTTCACATTATTGCGAGGCTTTAGAGTTATAGAAATTATTGGAGGACATTGTATAGCTCAACTACTTTCGTCCATTAAGAAGGTTATCTGTTCTTTAGAGCCAATAATAGGTTACAACTTAATAAATGGCTAATGTTCCAAAGTTACGTGATTATTCACTTAGATCATGATCTATTAGGAAGAAATCCCTTAAGCTCTCCAATGGCAAAAGTTCTCCAGATATCTATAATGACCAAATTTCCAGCAAAAATAATTGAATGTCTAAAGAGGAAAACACTTTAGAGGAAACAGAAGGCATTTCAAACGCTTATTGTTGTTTTACTCAACAAACTAAAAACTCTATGAAAACTCCAAAAATTTCAATATAGGTAAAAACATAATGAATTCAAACAATGACCTTGAATAGGATAATATAGGCACTGTCTCGATACTAAAACAAAAACAACCGACGTGAACTTTTATCAAAAATGAACAAACCAAACAGAGATCCAAAAAATTTGTGCTCGTTTATCATCTAGGAGAATACCAGGAGAATTCAATGAACACGCAATCGACATAAAACATAAGATTTTGTTTGTAGGAGAAAGTTCATCAGACTAGGTCTCTCTCTCTTTCTTTTTTTTGGTATCTTAGGAGAAAGATTCATCAGACTAAGATTTCTATCCTAGGAGAAAGTTTATTAGACTAGGTCTTCTATCTTAGGAGAAATATTCATCGGACTAAGATTTCGATCCTAGGAGAAAGTTCATCAAACTAGGTATTTCTTTTTTTTAATCTTAGGAGAAAGATTCATCAGACTAATATTTCTATCCTAGGAGAAAGATTCATCAGACTATGTTTTCATATCTTAGGAGAAAAATTCATCAGACTAAGACGCCATCCTAGGAGAAAATTCATCAGACTAGTTTTTTTTTGTTATCTTAGGAGAAATATTCATCAGACTAAGACTTTGATCCTAGGAGAAAATTCATCAAACTAGGCCCTTTTTTTGTTATCTTAGGAGAAAGATTCATCAGACTATGATTTTGATCCTAGGAGAAAGTTCATCAGACTAGGTCTCTTTTCTTTTGTTATCTTAGGAGAAAGATTCATCAGACTATGATTTTGATCCTAGGAGAAAGTTCATCAGACTAGGTCTCTTTTCTTTTGTTATCTTAGGAGAAAGATTCATCAGACTAGGTTTCTTATCTTAGGAGAAAGCTTCATCAGACTAAGACATTTATCCTAGGAGAAAATTCATCTGACTAGGTTTTTTTTGTGTTATCTTAAGAGAAATATTTATAAGACTAAGATTTCGATCATAGGAGAAAACTCGTCAGACTAGGTTTTCTATTTTTTTTGGTTATCTTAGGAGAAAGATTCACCAAACTAAGATTTTGATCCTAGGAGAAAGTTCATCAGACTAGGCCTTCTATCTTAGGAGAAAAATTCATCAAACTCAGATTTCGATCCTAGGAGAAAATTCATCAGACTAGGTCCCTTTTTTTTGGTATCTTGGGAGAAAGATTCATCAGACTAAAATTTCTATTGGGAGAAAATACATCAGACTAGGAATTTCTGTCCTAGGAGGAAAAATGTGAAGATCCATGGCAAGATTTTATGCACAATAGCAAGACAAATAAAGGCAAAGATTTGAGAAACTTCCCTTTGTCGGCTCTTCTCTTCTTTTTCATTTTTTATTTATCTTTTTTTTCTTTTTTTTTTTGAACCACTATCCTTGCATTGCTTTGTTCCTGTTTCAAACAACGAAAATTTTGTCAGTTTTGAAAGGGGTGGTCGATTTGTGGCATGGAATCTTGGGCAACTTGGTTTTTGCTCAATCAACTTGAGTCAGTCTCAAGAGACTTGTTGCTCTGCATCAACCATGATTGTTTCACACCCAGCACCATTTGTATTCTTGATTGTGGCTCAGTCAGCCTTATCTAAAAAAATATTTCTTTTCTTGGATAGCCTTTTTCTAATATCTTGAATGGCTTTGCTTTTGGAGCTATTTGTCTGTTAGAGAGAATCACAAGTTATCTTTTCTTGCGCCAAGTAGGCTGATAAGAGTCTTTTGGGGGGAAACCATTTTCATGAACCCTTGAGGCATGTTGATTGTAATGACTAAGTGTGCGAACCAAATTTGCTTGTGCAACATAAAAGCTGGTAGCAAATATTGAAATCTTTTTTTTGCTTGTTTTGACAAAGACTTCCTCAGAGTGAAGGGACACAATGATGCAAAGAAACAGTATTAACAAGAAATTCCCCTGTCGGGAAGGATAGAAGGAAGATTTTTTTTTAGTTTTTTCCTTCTTTTATTTTCACTAACTAGCCTTAATGATCAAGACATGCATTTTGGACTCAACGACCTGATCTATCAAACTGACCAAATACTCCCTTTCATCATTCTTATGGCTTGGAAGTCGGGCTTGTTCGTGCCAATCCTTTGCATCAGCTTCACGACTCACTATCGACTAGTGGTACCCCGAGGGGTTTTCACCAATAAGTCTCTTTCATTTGTTTATCTCTTCTTACCGTCGCCTTACAGTGTTTGTGAGGGTTTTTACTAGTAAGACTCTCTCATTTTTCTTTTCTTTTTCTTTTTATTTCTTGCTTTCTTGTGTGAGCAACTTGATAGTATTCTATGTCGCATGACAACTGATGCTCATTGCATGCTTCTCTTGGAATTCTTGTAGGCATATCGGGAGGTCTTTATTTGGAAGGTTTTTGGATAGGGTTGGAAAGAAAGGACGACATGAAGGCTCAAAGTAGACTCAAAATGAGGAGTTGTAGACTTACAACTCTCGGAATCGACTCTTTCAAAAGTGAAATAAAACATTTGGCCCAGTTTGAAATACTAGAGATTTTTGGATTTTTTTTTCTGAATTCTTATTTGGTTGGACCGAACCGTGTAAGGTTGGCTACGTATCCTTTTTCAATCAGGTCTAACGTAATCCAAACATATGACCTAAATTTTTTTTTTCTTTCTTTCTTTTTCTTTGTCTTTCTGTTTTTTTCTTTTTTCTTTCTTTTTTTTTCCAAAACAAGTTGCCCTAGCTTTTATTTTCTTGGGACATGGACCTTTGACTGTTCTTTTCTTCTTCTTCTTCCTTTTACCTGAACTTTCTAAGATTGCCCCAGTTTGTACTCTTGGGACATGGACCTTTCCTTTTTTGTTTTTTCATTTCTATATTTTTTACTCTTGACTCTAAATGTAACGACTCGATCGGTCTGTCGTTTCGTAGAATTTGCATTATTATTGTTGTTTTTTCCTTGTCATAGATTGGTATTACTGTTCTTGATGTGTTAGAGTCGGTAGGCTCGGAATCGGAATGGTTGTAGTGAGAGCTTAGCCATTTAGTCTTTAAAAATAGCCTTATAGTTGGAAAAATCAACTGAGAGTTGACTTATTGGTAAACAACCTCGGAATGCAAATTTTATAGCTTGGATAACTTCGTTAGGTTATTTGGGACTTAGGAGTGTGTTCGGAATATTTTTGTGAGGACCGGTGTAGAATTAGTCTTGAATTGGCGAAAGTTGGTTTTTGGTAATTTCCAGTCGGCAGTGGAAATTAGGCTATCGGGGTCGGAATGGAATTCCGACAGTTGAAACAGGTTCATAATGTCATTTTGGAGATGTCTACAAAATTTCAGGTCAATCGGAGTTGTTTTGGATAGTTTCGGCATCGTTGGTGGATTTTAGAAATTTCAAAGTTCTTAGGCTTGAATTTGATGTGATTTGGGTGTTTTTACGTTATTTTTAGTGTTTCGAGAGTGCAATTAAGTTTGAATGATCATATATGATATGTTGGTATATTTGGTTGGGGCCCCGAGGGGCTCGGGATTGATTTCGGATGGTTAACGGGAAGTTCGGTGTTGGAAATATGAAGCAAATCTGTTGCTGGTGCACCACTGCTAGTGTGGTCGCACCTGCGGAAGGAGGACCGCATGCGTGAGGTCTGAAGGTGCGAATACCTTGCACATGTGCGGATTTGGCTGTTCGTGAAGGGGTCACAGGTGCGAAGAAGCAACCGTAGGTGCGAAAATTGAGGGTTTAAGTCATACGCGCATGTGCGCACCTGGGACCGCAGGTGCGGAAACCCTGGGTAGAAAGTATAAATTAAAACCCTCTGCGACCATCAGATCTTTTAACACCATTATAGAACGGGAAAAGAGCTTGGAGGCGATTTTGAAGAAGGGAAATTAGTGTTCTTCGTTGAGGTAAGTATTTTGGACCCTAAAAGCCGATTATAGGTGATTAATGAACATAATATCAGTGTGTAATTCATAAAAATCAGTAGAAAAGATGGGGTTAGGGATTGAGATTATGAGACCTTCAGGGATCTATTTGAGGGGTCAAACGAACTCCGATTTTAGCGTTCTTTATATATATGGAATCGTGATATGATGAAGAAAATTTTGGTATAAAATTTGTCGAGTTCCGAGATGCGGTCCTGAGGGTCGGGTTTTGGCTAATTTCGAGTTTTGAGCTAAATTTGGTACTTTTCAATTGGAATTCATTCCTTAAGCATAATTTGATGATAAAAATCTGAACTTGGTAGATTTGGAGCACTCAGAGGACAAATTTAGAGGCAAAGGCACTGCGGAATAGTATTTTAGCCGGTTTTGAGGTACGTAACGTTTCCAAACTTGGTTCTGAGGGTTCGAAACCCCGAGCTAAACGAGTTATGACTATAATCAAGGTGACACGCATGCCAAATGACAGGCGTGCGGGTGTGTACCGAGTATTTGTTGCCTGGCTTATCCCATGACACCGCTTAGTGATTATTCCCAGATGATATATGTGCTTCTGTTAATGTGGTAATTGTGAACCTATTAGGAATAATGTTAAGTATAAATGCTAGGCTTCACGCTGAAAATGCTGAGACCCAAGTGGTCGTATATTACTGTCTCATTTTGTGATTATATGATTACATATACTCAGTCCTGTTATAGCATACCACTTCATCCCTAAGTCTCAGTATTGTTAATTATATGCATACTTATCATTGTTTCGGGCTGATGGATGCATCTGCGATCCATGTGAGTGAGACTGAAGAGTAATGACTGAGTGAGGCCAAGAGCCTGTTATTGAGACCGTTATGAGAACGGACTGCACACTGCAGCGATATACAAATCATGCCTTCGTTGGTTAGATATGGCGCTTGGGCCACTAGGGCCCCTACGGAGTCTTTACATCCCCAGTGAGCGCATTGATATTGAGGGATGGATTTTCCCTGTGCATGGATCGTGTGCAAAGTGGATGTTATGTGAGGGATGGATTATCCCTGGACATGGATCTTTTCCGAGTGTTGTATTCCGGAGATGGACTCTCTCCGTGGGGCTGGATTGGCCTATTTCCTCAGTACGGAGTGACTACGATCTCCAATGATTATGTACATTCCGGGATGGACTTTTCCCTGGGCCTGAGAGCCATATACGGTACTGAGTGGACTGTTGTGTGAGGGTTGTGAGCACTGTGTGCATATCCACAATGGTTTCATACATATATTTTTATGATGGTATGTAGAGTATACTGGAATACTTGGCATATTTACTCATTCTGATAAATTGTTAGCACGTCTAATTTCTGTATACTATTTATTGTAAATTCTGAGGTTTTGTCCGTCATTACCTCTCAGCCCATAGTTTGGGTTCGTTACTTCTGAGTTAGTGTACTCACGTTACCCCCTGCACCTTGTGTGCACATCCAGGTACACCGGGACCCGGTAGTGGATATTGAGCAACTGTCAGAGTTTCATTGGAGTTGTCGAGGTAGCAGCTTATGATTGCGACCTCGTCTTCTCTTTCTTATTCCACCTGTTGCTCTTATTTTGAGACTATGTTGTCATTTTCTTCATTTCTTTATTTTATAATATAGCCGCTCATGACTGAGTGACACTGGATCCGGGGTTGGAGATTTTAATTTTTGTTTCAAATAATGTTTTTAAACTTCAGACTCATAGTATTATCAATAAATTTGTTTAAAAATTGCATTTTTACTGGAAAATTGAATTTAGCTTAGAAAAAGGGGCGGCTTGCCTGGTTCCACGACAGGCGCCATCACGACTCCAAAATCTGGTCGTGACAAGATGGTGTATCAGAGCGTTAGGTTAAATAGGTCTCACCAGTATTGAGCAACTTTAGTAGAGTCGTGCGGATCGGTACATAGACGTTTGTACTTTTCTTCGAGAGGCTACAGAACCCTTAGGAAAAATCCAAATTATTGAATTCTGTCATGCAACTCTGTTGAATTCTGGAACTAAACTTCTATTTTTTTCATTATCTCATAGATGATGAGGACTCGTGCTACCGATCGTGGTGATAAAACACCAGCAGGACCAGCTGGAGGTCGAGGCCGTGGTCGAAGTCGTGGCAGAGGGAGGGGTACAGCCTGATCAGCAGCCGAGGCAATACTTGTGGACCCTCCCACTGCTCAGGATCAGGTCCCCGCAGTGGAGATCCCTGTGGGACATGCTCAGGCACCAATAGGCCCCATTGTGATTCCGGGTCTTCAAGAGACCCTAGCCTAGATATTGACGGTGTGCACCAGCCTGGCACAAGCCGTTGCCATGCCTACTACTGCTGCTACTTCTCAGGTCGAGGGAGGCACTCAGACTCTAGCTACCCGGACACCTGAGCAGGTTACTTGGGGGCTTCAGACACTGGGGGCAGTTCCAGTCCAGCCGGTTGCCCCAGCCCAGGAGTTTGTGGTCCCATCTTTGGCAGATGACGAGCAACGCATGTTAGAGAGGTTGAGTAGACTTCAGCCTCCGATTTTTAGTGGTACTGAGGGCGAGGATGCCCAGGGATTTTTGGACAAATGTCAGAGGATCCTTCGTACAGCAGGGATACTGGAGGCTAGTGGGGTCACATTTACTACCTTCCGGTTCGCAGGAGCTGCACTCGCTTGGTGGGAGGCCTATGAGAGGCGTAGACCTGCTGATGCAGCGCCACTTACCTGGCGTCAGTTATCCATTCTATTCCTGGAAAAGTATATACCACAGTCGCACATGGAGCAGCTGCATATAGAGTTCGAGCAGTTGCGCTAGGAGGACATGACCGTGACGCAGTATGAGATGAGATTCTCCGAGTTGGCCCGTAATGCTATTTGGCTAGTTCCCATGGATAAGGAGAGAATAAGGAGGTTCTTTGATGGCCTCACTCAGCAGCTTCAGATTTTTCTGACCAGGGAGAGGGTATTTGGCTCTTCTTTTGAGGAGGTGGTTGACATTTCCAAGGAGATTGAGTCGGTTTGCTTCCAGGAGCGGATCGAGAGGAAGGCCAAGAGATCTCGAGGATCTGGGAGTTTTGGTGGGGTTCCTTCAGGGGGCAGCCTCAGCCCGGCAGAGGCCGACCATTTAGGCAGGCTCAGCCAGGTTGCTCAAGTTATCGTAGTGGATCAGTTGGTCATGATCCTCATAGTTCTCATCAGGTGCACCCATCTTTCAGTGCCTTGCCAGCTCAGAGTTCATCTTGGACACCATCGGTTCGTAGTTCATCTATGCTTGGTTCATCCAGTGGTTATCCTGGTGCTGGGGGTTCCCTTCAGTCCCCAGTGCCATTCTCCGAGAGAGGTTGCTTTGAGTGTGGAGATGTGGGCCATATTAAAAGGTTTTGTCCTCGTCTTGCGAGAGGTACTTATCAGCAGAGGAGTCAGCCCGCAGTTTCAGACTCAGTAGCTGCACCGCCCACCCAGGCAGCTAGAGGTGGAGGTCAGGCAGGTAGGGGTCGCCCTAGAGGGAGAGGTCGATCCGGTGGTGATCAAGCCCGATTTTTTGCATTTTCAGCCAGATCAGAGATGATTTCTGATGTTGTGATCCCACCTATTGTCTTAGTATATCACAAGAAGCTTCAGTTTTTTTATTTGATTCCGGTTTTTCATATTCACATGTTCATCATATTTTAGCCTATTCCCTTGATACGCCACGTGAATCTTTTGTTACATCTGTTCATGTGCTCGCCCTTGTGGGTGATGTTGTTGTTACGAACCGCGTGTGTAGGTTGTGTGTGATACCTATTTTGGGTCTGAAGACCTGGGTAGATGTGCCATTTATGAGTATGGTCGGTTTCGACGTAGTTTGATCAGATAGATGATGATACTTTTAGGTATGACTTGATGCATCTGTTTTGCACCGAATCAGATTGTTTGACTCCGTAGAGCTATTGTGAGGGTGTCAGTTAATGGCTATTGGGTTTGTCTGTGCTCCGGGATGATCTAAGGGTTACCCGTCCCTACTTCGGGGAGCGGCGATTCATTGGTTTTAGGCACACATGGTGCGGTTCTATTGTGGCCTTCTAGAGGAATTGATTAAAATAAAGTAACTAGGTATCATAGAGTTTGGATGCATGAGTTGTGTTCTTTCAGATTCGTGTGATTTGGTTCAGGTATATACGGTGTGTGGAGGCATGATTCTAACCTTGTAAATGAGTTCTGACGCGGAATTAGGGTTCTAAGGCGTAAGGATTTGTTAGATATGGTGGCGTTCGAATGTGTTGTGTTAATAGATTGATGCGGGGTAAGGTGACGTGGAATCACCTCTGAATATGTGCATGGTAGGATACACAACAATTTTGGTGGTGTTGGGAACAACTCTAGGCATGTTCGAGGACGAACGTATGTTTAAGTAGGGAGAATGTAACAACCCGGTCGGTCGTTCCGTAAAATTTGCATTATTATTGAGGTTTTTGCCTTGTCATAGATTGGTATTAGTGTTCTTGATGTGTTAGAGTTGGTAGGCTCGGAATCAGAATGGTTGTAGTGAGAGTTTAGTAATTTAGTCTTTAAAAATAACCTTATAGTTGGAAAAGTCAACTGAGAGTTGACTTATTGGTAAACGACCTCAAAATGCAAATTTTATAGCTCGTATAGCTTCATTAAGTGATTTGGGACTTAGGAGTGTGTTTGGAATATTTTTGTTAGGACCGGTGTAGAATTAGGCTTGAATTAGCGAAAGTTAGTTTTTGGTAATTTACGGTCGACAGTGGAAGATAGGCTATCAGGATCGGAATGGAATTCCAATAGTTGGAACAGGTTTGTAATGTCATTTTGGAGATGTCTGCAAAATTTCAGGTCAATCAGAGCATTTTGGATAATTTTGGCATCGTTGGTGGATTTTAGAATTTTCAAAGTTCTTAGGCATTAATTTGATGTGATTTTGGTGTTTTGATGTTATTTTTAGTGTTTCGGGACTGCAACTAAGTTTAAATGATCATATATAATATGTTGGTATATTTGGTTGGGGGCCCCGAAGGGCTCGGGATTGATTTCAGATGGTTAATGGGAAGTTCGGAGTTGGAAATATGCAGCAAATATGTTGCGGGTGCACCACTGCTAGTGTGGTCGTACCTGCGGAAGGAGGACCGCAGGTGCGAAGACCTTGCGCAGGTGCGGATTTGGCTATTCGTGAAGGGGTCGTAGGTGCGGATGAGTGGTCGCACATGCAGAAGCGCAGGGCGAAGAAGCAACCGCAGGTGCGGAAATCAAGGGTTTAAGTCATATCCGCAGGTGCACTAATAAGGCCGCAGGTGCGGAAACGCTGGGCAGAAAGTATAAATTAAAACCCTCCCGACCATTAGTCCTTTTAACACCATTTTAGAATGGAAAAAGAGCTTGGAGGCGATTTTGAAGAAGGGAAATCAGTGTTCTTCGATGAAGTAAGTATTTTGGACCCTAAAACTAGATTATAGGTGATTAAGGAACATAATATTAGTGTTTAATTCATGAAAATCAGTAGAAACTATGGGGTTAGGGCTTGAGATTATGAGACCTTCAGGAATCGATTTGAGGGGTCAAATGAACTCCGATTTTAGCGTTCTTTATATGTACAGACTCGTGAGATGATGAAGAATATTTTCGTATAAAATTTGTCGAGTGATGAGACACGGGCCCGGGGGTCGGGTTTTTGGTAATTTCGAGTTTTGAGCTAAATTTGGTACTTTTCAATTGGAATTCATTCCTTAAGCATAATTTGATGATAAAAATCTGAACTTGGTAGATTTGGAGCAATCAGAGGCCGAATTTAGAGGCAAAGGCACTACGAAATAGTATTTTAGCAGGTTTTGTGGTAAGTAACGTTTCCAAACTTGGTTATGAGGGTTCGAAACCCCGAGCTAAACGATTTATGACTATAATCGAGGTGACACGCATGCCAAGTGAGGGGCGTACGAGCATGCACCGAGTATTTGTGGCCTGGCTTATCCCATGGCACCGCTTAATGATTATTCCTTGATGATATATGTGCTTCTGTTAATGTGGTAATTGTGAACCTGTTATGAATCATGTTAAGTATAAATGCTAGGATTCATGCCGAAAATGCTAAGACCCGATTGGTCGTATATTACTATCTTATTTTGTGATTAATTCATTCCATATACGCAGTCCTGTTATAGCATACCATTTCATATCTCAGTCTCAGTGTTGTTAATTATATGCATACTTATCATTGTTTCGGACTGATGGATGCATCTGTGATCCATGTGAGTGAGACTGAAGAGTAATGTCTGAGTGAGGCCGAGAGCCTGTTATTGAGACAGTTATAAGAACAGACTGCACACCGCAACGATATTTAAATGATGCCTTCATTGACTATATATGGCGCTGTGGCCATTAGGGCCCCTCCAGAGTCTTTACACCCCCAGTGAGCGCATTGATATTGAGGGATGGATTTTCCCTGGGCATGGATCGTGTCCGAAATGGATGTTATGTGAGGGATGGATCGTCCTTGGACATGGATCTTGTCCGAGTGTTGTATTCCGGAGACGGACTCTCTCCGTGGGGATGGATTGGCCTATTTCCTCAGTACTGAGTGACTACGGTCACCAATGATTATGTACATTCCGGGATGGACTTTTACCTGGGCCATAGAGATATATACGGTACTGAGTGGACTTTTGTGTCAGGGTTGTGAGCATTATGTTCATATCCATACTGGTTTCATACATATATTTTTATGATGGCATGTAGAGTATACTGGCATACTTGGCATATTTACTCATTCTGATAAACTGTTAGCATGTCTAATTTATGTATATTGTTTATTGTAAATTCTGAGGTTTTGTCTGTCATTACCTCTCAGCCTATAGTTTGGGTTCGTTACTTCTGAGTTGGTGTACTCATGTTACCCCCTGCACCTTGTGTGCAGATCCAGGCACACCGGCGATCGCGATCTCGTCGTCTTCTTCTTATTCCACCTGGCGATTGCGACCTCGTCAGTATGGCGATCGCGACCTCGTCTTCTTTTTCTTATTCCACCTGTTGTTTTTATTTTGAGACTATGTTGTCATTTTCTTCATTTCTTTATTTTATAATATAGCAGCTCATGACTGAGTGACACCGAATCCGAGGTTGGAGATTTTAATTTTTGTTTCAAATAATATTTTTAAACTTCAGACTCTTAGTATTATCAATAAATTCGTTTAAAATTGCATTTTTACTGGAAATTGAATTTAACGTAGAAACAAAGGGTCGGCTTTCCTGGTTCCACGACAGGCGCCATCACGACTCTGAAATCGCGTGGTGACACTAAACTTGATTCCAAAAGAGGGTGGTCAAAGAAAATAACACAGGCTCAAAAGGGGTAACAAAGTGTATAAAGTGTTTGGGTAGCAGAAAAAGGGCCTCCCGGGCTCGAGAACGCCAAAACATATTACCTTTTCGCGATCATGGCATTGATGAACATGTCTATTTTCTTGGTGTGTCGTGGTCGAAAGACACTTTCCATCCATTAATGTCAAACTTTCGACCAAGCCTCAATTGATTAAATATCCTCAAGCCCGATCTTTACAATGATTTTAAGGTGAATTTTATTTGACCTTAATTCCAAAGTATATCAACTATTTATTCATCCTCAAAAGTGTCTTGTTCTCAATTATCCAATTCAAGCTTAAATCAATTTTCTAAGATCTGGCCAAAAATTCTGCATGCATGTCATATCACTAAAACTAGTGGGAAAAGAACTAAGCATGGAATGTCACAAAAGGACAAACTGTATTTCATTGAGTAAACAACAAGACAAATAACCTAAAATCCGAGTTACAACCCTAAAATAACCCGGATAATGAAAATAGCAACAAAATAGACAGACAAGATTGACACAAACAAAATAGAGGGATAGAAGGGTTTGACTTAATAAAACAGATAAAATATGGATCGCCGAAACGCAATATGAAGTTAAGGAACTTTTATTTCAATATTGGGCGCCGAAACGCTCCCGGATTATCTGAAACCCATTCCGAACATATGCCTAAGTCCAAAATCATCATACTAAGCTACCTGAACCGTCGAAACTCGATTCCGAGGTCGTTTACTGCAAATGTTGACCGAAGTCAAACTTGGCCTTAAAGGCCAACCTGAAGGAACCAAGTGTTCCAATATCGCTCTAAACACTTCCAAAACCCGGACCACCCACCCCCGCAAGTCATAAATCACAATAAGCCGCTATGAGAAGTTTGATTTAGGGGAACAGGGTCCATTAACGCAAAACGACCGGTCGGGTCGTTACATTTTCCACCTCTTAAATAAATGTTCGTCCTCGAACGGGTCTACAATCATACCTGAAGTGTGGAATAAGTGCGGATATCTGCTCTGCATGTCCTCCTCCGACTCCCAGGTTGCTTCCTTGACTGGTTGGCCCCTCCACTGGACCTTCACTACAGAAACTCTCTTGGACCTTAACTGGCGATCCTGTCTATCAATAATAGCAACTGACTCCTCCTCGAAGACAAACCTCTCATCCAGCTGAATAGTGTTGAAATCAACCACGTGAGAGAAGTCGGCGTGGTACCTATGGAGCATGGATACATGAAAGACCGGATGAACTCCTGATAAACTGGGAGGTACGACTAGCTCATAAACAACCTCCCCAACTCGCCTCAACACCTCGAAGGGACCTATAAACCTCGGGCTCAACTTGCCCTTCTTCGCTAACCTAATAATACCCTTAATCGGCGAGACCTTCAACAGAACCTTGTCTCCCTCCATAAATGATACATCACGCTCCCTCTGATCCGTGTAACTATTCTGTCTGGACTGTGTTGTGCGGAGCCTCTCCTGAATCAACTTCACCCTCTCCAAAGCATCCCTCACCAGGTCGGTGCCATATAACTTAGCCTCGCCAGGCTCAAACCAGCCGATAGGGGAACGACATCGCTGACCATACAAAATCTCAAATGGATCCATCTCAATGCTGGACTGATAACTATTATTGTAAGCAAACTCGGCCAAAGGCAAGAACTGGTCCCACTGACCTCCGAATTCAATCACGCATGCCCTGAGCATGTCCTCTAATATCTGAATTGTACGCTCCGACTGGCCATCAGTCTGCGGGTGAAATGATGTGCTGAGGTCTATCTGGGTGCCTAACCCATTGTGCAATGCTCTCCAGAAGTGCAAGGTGAACTAAGGACCTCGATCTAATATAATAGATACCGGCACACCGTGCAACCGGACTAGCTCCCAAATGTAGATCTGGGCTAACCTCTCAGAAGTATATGTAGTAGCTACAAGAATGAAATGTACCAATTTGGTCAATCTATGCATAATGATCCAAACCGCGTCAACCTTCCGCAAAGTCCGAGGAACCCAACCACGAAGTCCATAGTGATGCGCTCCCATTTTCACTCAGGAATGTGCATCTGCTGAAGTAGGCCTCCTGGCCTCTGGTGCTCATACTTCACCTGCCGGCATCTAAGACACCTAGTCACATACTCCACAATGTCCCACTTCATCCGCCTCCACCAGTAATGCTGCTTCAAATCACGATACATCTTCGTAGCACCAGGATGAATAGAATACCAAGAATTGTGTGCCTCATCTAGAATCCTCTCCCTCAGGCCATCAACATTAGGAATACATAAACGATCCTGAATTCTCAGAACACCATCCTTACCAAGAGTAACCTCCTTGGCACGACCCTGTACCACTGTCTCCCGAAGCTCTGCTAAGCACGTATCATCGAATTGTCAGGCCTTAATCTCCCCCAATAACAAAGACTGAGCAACCACATGTGCTAAAACTCGACGAGGCTATTAAAGGTCTAATCTCACCAGGCGGTTAGCCAAGGACTGA
The DNA here is from genome assembly GCA_005239505.1 of Nicotiana paniculata. NCBI lineage: Eukaryota > Viridiplantae > Streptophyta > Magnoliopsida > Solanales > Solanaceae > Nicotiana > Nicotiana paniculata. The sequence goes on along the minus strand of MDKI01190758.1, from coordinate 48,042 downwards.
ATGTCCAAGGCGAGAGGTCTCTCCTCTGCTGTAATATAAGCCAAGCTACCCATACTCTCTGCCTTCCTGCTCAAAGCATCTGCTACCACATTCGCCTTGTCCTGATGATATACAATGGTGATGTCATAATCCTTCAGCAACTCAAGCCACCTGCGCTGCCTCAAATTATGATCACTCTATTTGACCAAGTGTTGCAAGCTGCGGTGGTCTGTATAAACCTCATAGGACACCCCATACAAGTAGTACCTCCAAATCTTAAGAGCATGAACGATCGCTGCCAACTCTAAATCGTGCACAGGGTAATTATTCTCATGAACCTTCAGCTGGCGCGGAGCATAAGAAATAACTCTCCCTTCCTGCATCAACACACATCCCAAGCCAACGCGCGAAGCGTCACAATACACTGTATATATCCCAGCACCGGAAGGCAATACTAGAACTGGTGCTGAGGTCAATGCTGTCTTGAGCTTCTGAAAGCTCGCCTCACACTTGTCAGACCATTGGAACGGGGCATTCTTCTGAGTCAATCTAGTCAATGGGGCTGCAATAGAAGAGAAGCCCTCTATAAATCGTCGGTAGTAGCCTGCTAGACCCAAGAAACTCCTTATCTCTGAAGCTGAAGTAGGACGTGGCCAACTCTGAACTGCCTCGATCTTCTTAGGATCAACCTTGATACCCTCTCCATATACCACATGTCCCAAGAACGCCAAAGCATCAACCCAAAACTCATACTTGGAGAACTTAGCATATAGCTTCTGTTCTCGCAAAGTCTGGAGCACCACTCTCAAATGCTGCTCGTGCTCTCGTAGGCTACGTGAGTAAATCAAAATGTTATCAATGAAGATAATGACAAAAGAATCAATGTACAGCCTGAACACTCGGTTCATCAAGTCCATAAATGTTGCTGGGGTATTAGTCATGCCAAAGGACATCACCAGGAACTCATAATGGCCATATCTCGTACGAAAAGCAGTCTTCGGAACATCTGAGGCCCGAATCTTCAAATGATGGTATCCCGATCTCAAATCAATATTAGAAAGCACCCTAACACCCTGCAACTGGTCAAACAAATCATCGATGCGCGGCAAAGGATACTTGTTCTTAATGGTGACCTTGTTCAAACTGGCGGTAATCAATACACATCCGCATGTACCCATCCTTTTTCTTCACGAATAGAACTGAAGCACCCCATGTCGATACACTTGGTCTGATGAACCCCTTAGCCAACAACTCCTCAAGCTACTCCTTCAACTCTTTCAGAGCCATACGGTACGGAGGAATAGATATAGGCTGGGTGCCTGGAGCTAAATCAATGCAGAAATCAATATCACTATTCAGAGGCATGCCAAGAAGATTTGAAAGAAATACATCAGCAAACCTTTGAACAACTGGCACTGAATCAATCGTCAGAGACTCGGTGGTGGTGTCCCGCACATAATAAAGATAGGCCAGACAACCCTTCTCGACCATATGTCGAGCCTTCATGAATGAAATAACCCAACTGGCTGCACTAACTGAGGAACCTCTCCACTCCAGCCTAGGCGACTCGGGCATGGCTAAAGTAACTTTCTTGGCATGGAAATATAGCACGACATGATAAGGAGATAGCCAATCCATGCCTAGAATAACCTCAAAATCAACCACGTTGAGCAATAAAAGGTCCGCTATGGTCTTGAACCCACAGAAGGTTATCACACAAGACCGATAGATATGGTCTACCACCACAGAATCACCCACTAGAGTGGACGGATATATAGGAGAACCTAAGGAATCACGAGGAGCATCCATAAAATGAGCAAATAATGTTGAAACATATGAATAGGTGGATCCTGGATCAAAAAATACTGAAGTCTCTCTACCATATACTGAGATAATGCCTGTGATCACGGCGTCTGAGGCCACTGCATCTGATCTGGACGGAATGGCATAGAACTAGCTGGAGTACCGGAAGATTGAGCTCCACCAGAGTGAATAGGAACTGCCTGACCTCCCCCTGACTAGCCTCCACCTCTAGGACGACCCCTGCCGACCTGTCCTCCACCTCTAGGTAGCCTGACCGCTGGTGCTGGACTCATAGGCTGACAACCCTGCTGCACTGCCTTTCCCTAAAACTTGGGACAAGTCCTCCTGATATGGCCGAAATCCCCGCACTCATAACATCTCCTCGGAGGCATGACCTGCTGCCCTGAAGAAGAACCCTGGATAACTGGGGAACAGTGAGAACCCTCTGGCATATTGCTGAAATAAGGTCTCACTGGAGCACCACGAGGAGGTGGTGGTGGGGGTGCTGGATATGGGGTTCTTCTAGGCTGACCCCTACCAAACTGACATCTGCCCCTAGTTGGGGCACCTATGAAATCCCCGGAATATCTGGCTCTCTTATCCTGCAGTGCCTACTCCCTAATCCTCGACCGATAACCCTCGATCCTACGAGCAATCTCCACTACAAGCTGATAAGGAGTCCCCATCTCCACCTCTCAGGCCATGTTGGCCCTAATTCCTGGATGCAACCCGGCTACATATCCCCGCACTCTCTCAGCATCGGTAGGTAGTATCATGAGTGCATGGCGAGACAACTCTGAAAATCTGGCCTCATAATCTGTCACTCACATCTGGCCCTACTCCAGCTGCTCAAACTGATACCGCAACTCTTCCCTCTCAGAAGGTGGGATATATCTGTCTAGAAACATCTGAGTGAAATGCTCCCAAGTGATAGGAGGATAATCTGCTGGCTTGCTGAGAATATAGGACTGCCACCATCTGCGAGCTCTGCCCTCTAACTGGAAAGTAGTGAAGCCCACTCCATGGGACTCTAGTATTCTCATGTTGTGCAGTCTTTCCCTACACCTGCCAATGAAATCCTGTGCATCCTCACATCTCTCACCCCCGAAGACTGGAGAGTGCAATCGAGTCCATATGTCTAATAACATCTGCAGATCGTCGTCCGTAGCTAGTCTTGGCTCAGGTGCTGCTACTACAGGCTGGACCCCATCCATGGGCAGTGTACCCGGGGTATGATGAAGTGCTGTTGTCTGGCCTGATGTGTGGGCAGTCGGGGTCTGGGCTTCCCCTCTTTCCTGAGAAGCAGCAGGATCTACTGGAAATAAACCAGCCTGGGATATAGTATCCATAAATCTCATCATACGGCCCATGACCTCCTGGAATCCTGGCGCCGTCATGAAGTACACTGGAGCAGGACCTGCTGGGATCACCTCCCCCTACTCCTCTATAGTAGGATCCCCTGGTGGTGCAACTGGAATAGCTCTGGGACGCCCCCATCCCTTACCTCAGGCCGGTGCCCTCCCCCGGCTTCTGCCAGATGTACGCGTCCTTACCATCTGTGAGAGAACGAAGAATGAGATTTAGTAAACCATCAACTGCACGATAGAACATGAAATAGAGGTTTCCTAACACCCTATAGCCTCCCGAAGATAAATAATGATGTCTCTGTATCGATCCACAAGACTCTATTAAGTTCACCCGTGACTTATAAGACCTACGTGAACCTAGAGCTCTGATATTATGTTATCACGACCAAAAATTCTAACCCAGGTCGTGATGGCGCCCAACACCGGGGTCAGGCAAGCCAATAGTTTAGTTACTAGTGCAATTTCCTGAATTGATAAAAACATCCCCACACTTACCAAATTTTAAAGCTTAAGAACGTTTAAGTGGAAGAGGATAAATTAGCCAACTTAAATAAAAGTTAGCCATAAGGATCATGAACCAATATATACATTCCCAAAAAAAAAATATAAAGTCTACTATGTGCCAGGAACTAGTGTCACAAGTCTACAGGCGAACAATTAGAATATACAAAAGATTAAATAAATTGTTATACTGTCTGAAGGAAGTAGACAGAAATAGAAAAAAGATAACTCCATACTGCTGCAGAGAATCTCCAAGGTAAGCAGCTCACCGTGGAGTCAGGTCCAGAATATACTCCCAGGGTCAAGCTCCAGCCGGATAACCATATGCACCAGCCTCAAAACTTGTACAATTAAGTACTGAAGCGTAGCATGAGTACATAAACAGATATGTACCCAGTGAGTATCCCGCCTAACCTCGAAGAAGTAGTGACGAGATGTCGACGTGATACTTACTAGGGTCAGACAATGTGAAATGAATACAGGCTAATCAGTAATAGCAGTAATGAACAGTAATAAGGAAATGAGCATCAAATAACAATCCGTAGTACCCTCACGCCATCCCTTTCCATGGCATACAAGCTAATTAATCTTCTTTCTTTCATGAAATCGACAGTTACATTTACAGGGCTTCTCATAAATTACCAAACATATAACAGGCTATGAGCGTACGGTAGTTACGACGTAAAAAATATATGTGCACTGTCGAGGGTCAAACGACCCGAACCATAGATGCATCTATCTGCCCCGCTCGCGAATCGAACATGCGACATGATTAATATAATACTAAGACTACCCCGCTCATGAATCATTCATGCAACTCGGGTTAATATAATACTAGAGTTGTCCCGCTCGCGAATCATTCATGCGGCTCCGGTTCCCCTATAAATACATTATTAGCAGGAGATTCTAGATAATTTAGCAGGGAACATACTGACAGGATGAGAATTTAATAATGTCAACCTCAAAGCATAACTTCATAGGCCTTCACATGTGAGATTCGAGGATATTAGAATACTTAGACCATATGCAAGATCACAGATACAACACATAAGGCATGTTTGTGAGTCCTAAACTACCCAACAAGGCATAATAGTAGCTACACACGGACTCTCGTCACTTCGTGCATGCACAACCCCCACAAATAAAAACAAACAACCATTTATAATCACCTATGGTGACAATTCCCTCTTACAAGGTTAGAAAGGAGACTCACCTCGTGTCGAACCTACTCTCCGGGTCAAGAATGCTCCAAAAACTCCGAACTCGTCACCTAAGGACTCGAAACTAATCAAACGTTACGTAAATATGTAAAATTATACTCAAAGCATGGAATTCTCCTATTATTTAGTCAAATTCATCATTCTTGAAGAAATCCCAAAATCCAACCCCGGGATCGCATGCTCAGATTTCAAAAATTCTCAAAGGAAACTCTCACCCAAAACCTAAGGATCATTAATATATGATTTCATAGCAAATTACGGGTAATTCTCTAAATTCTCGAAAGCCCTAGGTTACTACCTAATTCCTTAATTTTCACTAATTAGGTAGTTAAATTCAACTAGGAATTCATGCATTAACTAAATTTAAGGCAGAATTTACTTACCTCTCAGTGGCTGGGTCATGGGGCTCTTTTCCAAGCTCTCAAAATCGTCTATGGTGGAAGAAAATAGAGTAAAAATGGGGTAATCCCGCACTTAAAGACCTTAATGCCTACAGGGGTTTCCGCACCTGCGACTCGACGACCGCACCTGCGGCCTTGCACCTGCGAGCAATAGCTTTCACCTGCGAAAAATGGGACAAGGGCCTGGACTTGCGCCTATGGGCTGGAGTCCGCACCTGCAGGAAGGATCCCGCAGCTGCGAGAACTGGGCAAACCACCCGGGGGTCGCACCAGCGAGGCCGGGACCACAGGAGCGGTCTCGCACCTACGACTAGGCAACCGCACCTGCGGTCACACTAGATCAGGTGCACCAGCAACTGCTTCAGCTGGTTTTTGGCCTCGTTTGGTGCCCGAGAGGCACCTGGGCCCACCCGAGCCCCCTACAAATATACCAAACAGTCCCAAATCATAATACGGACTCGCTCGAGCCTTCGGAACACCCGCAACAATGCAAAAACTCAAAGTCACACCTCAAAACCCGTAGAACCAAGCTTAGGAACTTTAAAGTTTCTTGAATTCTCTAACAATGCGCCGAACTGACCTATGCTTCTCGGAATGACACCAAATTTTGCAGGCAAGTCATAAATGACCTCATGGAAGTACTCTCAGTCTCGGAACCTCGATAAAACAAAAACACGTCCCAAACCACAATATGAACTTAAGGAACTCTTATTTCAATATTGGGTCATGAAACGCTCCCGGGTCATCCGAAACCCATTCCGAACATACCGCCAAGTCCGAAATCATCATACGAAGCTACCGGAACCGTCGAAACTCGACTCCGAGGATGTTTACTAAAAATGTTGACTTAAGTCAAACTTGGCCTTAAAGGCCGACCTGATGGAACCAAGTGTTCCAACATCTCTCTAAACACTTCCAAAACTCGGACCACCCGCCCCCGCAAGTCATAAATCACAATAAGCCGCTATGAGATGTTTCATTTAGGGGAACAGGGTCCGACAACATAAAATGACCGATCGGGTCGTTACAATACTTTTCAAATTTGGGAATCTTTAAACCAAGTGGCAAACGAACATCGGGGAACATACATAGATCCTTGAAGGCAATACTTTTCTGACGTGCCAACCCTTGCATCTTTTTCACATGTCGTTCTAAATTTTTCACTCTTTGGGTCATTTCTTCTTGTGCCATCATTCAGGCAGGCTTCTCAATGCTTGCAGGAAGATCAAACAGGTACGAGTGGTACTCAGGATAATGGTATTGTTCTTGATGGGTAGAAAATTGTGACTAATGAGTTTTCCTCTACACCACCATCGACTGTGGGATGGTGAAGACGTGCATAACAGTAGTGGTTGTCTGATTGATTGTCAATGGCAAACTTTGAGAGCATGCAACATAAGTTCCAGCTGTAGTCGTACAGTTGGGAAAAAGACTAAGCCCAGGTGGATAGGAATGATCAGACAATGAGACCGAAATGCTAGTAGTCAAGATATGTGTGAATTCTGGGAAACCATGAGAAGAAAAGGGCGGTCCTTGGCCATTGGACCATGATTGACACATTTTAGTCATTTTTTGTTTCAGTACTCTATTTTCCTCAACCAGAATAGACTCTTTTTTAAACCTCTGACCATGTGTCTCATGACTGCTCGTAACAGCTTTGATGTCAGTTGTCCTTTTTCCCTTGGATTTTGAGTCGTCAGCTTACCACAAACCGACCACCTAAAACTTTCTTCACAATTCAAAGCAAAAGACACGTTAGAATAGACTTAGTCAGTCCTTATTATCATCATTCTTTTTTTTTCAAAATCATTCCTTCGAACTTGATGTGGGTTGCTTATGTATCATGGGGGAACATGAATCAGATCTTGCGTAGTTCGGGAAGATTGAAAATAAAGTAAATAACCTAACTCTTTTATTATTTTATTTTTTGGATTTTGAAAATTTTTTTTGTACTTTTCTTCGAAACAAAGAATTAAGGAAATATTTTGGATTTTTGGACTTTTATTTTGAATTTATGAAAGAAATACTTCTAAAGAAAAAGAAAATATTTTTGAATATTGTATTTTCTTTTAGATTTTCGAAAGAAGAATGAAAATATTTTTGGATTTTTGATTTTGGTTTTTAATTTTAAAGTTTTTTGAAAGAAAGACTTCTAAAGAAGAAAGAAAATATTTTTTTGGATTTTTGATTTTTGTTTTTGAATTTTTGGGAAAATGACTTCTAAAAAAAAGGTAGAAAATATTTTTTGGATTCTGATTTGATTTTATTTTCGAATGAAAGACTTTTAAAATGAAAGAAAATATTTTTGGTTTTAAAATTATTTGGGATTTTCTAAAGAAAGACTTCTAAAGAAGGAATTAAAGGAATTTTGTTTTTTTGGATTTTTAAAAATTGGTGGCCGGAACCGATGAAGTTTGCCTATGTATCTCACATCCGGTGAGAATCAGACCCACGTAGTTTGGTCAAATGCGTGGAATATCTCAAAATATTAATCTATTTTTCACCACTTTTTGAACGAAATTAGACACAATTCGATTTTTGAACAGAGGGATTTAATAAGAACCGGGTGAATTTCACTTTCTTATTTTCTTTCTCTTGTTTTTTCTTTTCAATTTTTTTTGCATATTCTAAAAGCCAATCAACATACAAACCGGATCAAACAAACTGCACAAGTAGCACGTATGATGCATCAGGATGGTCTTTTTGTTTTGGGTAAACCTATCCTAGAAAGACCCAACCCATGTGTTAAGGCCCCTAAGTCAAATGCACATGATGCAAACAAACATACCTACTAGGGATCCGGCATGAGGTTATGTTATTCTAGGTTTAAACCACGGGTGTGTTCTAGACATGGCTTACCCAAGTGGACAACTTGAGCCGAGGTGGGAGCGACGTACCGGGAGCACGAAAGTCTACCCAGCTTAGTGGTTGATCCATTCTCGTTCTATTTGGTACGACCACTAACAGAAAAGTTGGCCACGCATACGTGTGCACCATATTTTTAGACGACTCAGAAAGGGAGTGTAAGACAACAGTTTAATACAATTCAAATAATATCAAAGCGGTAAATGAGCGACAATTAGCACATTAGGCCTACAAATATAGTAATATCAACAATCAATAAAGCCAAGTAAAAACCACATTAACAAACTCGAATTCTTGAAGCCTGATCCATAGATTCTGGGTTTGATCCCTAATGGAGTCACCAGAGTTGGCACACCTCCTTTTTTTCCGAAAGGGTGGGATAAGAGAGTTTTTCCAATTTAAGTGACATTAATCCAAATGGGATTATTTATTTTTAGAGTCTCCGCTTGGAATAATTTTATTTGTTCCAAGTCACCGATTTATTTAAATCCCAATCGAGGAAGATTGACTCTGTTTAAAGTCTGCGAAACCAGAAGACTGGGTATGGAATTTTGTTAACCGAGGAGAAGGTGTTAGGCACTCCCGAGTTCCGTGATTTTTGCACGGTCGCATAACTATTTATACTTGTCTTAAATTTTTCAACCACTCATTTTAGGATCTATGTGCATTTTTTACCATTTACCGCTTTTAATCACTTGATTATTCGTAATTAAAGAACTATTTTAACATGGCATACACGTACGCAGACACATTTAGTTTGGCGCATCAAGAATCATGTCACGCGTACGTGTCACAATTCACAACACTTAGTTTATTTAAGAAAGAGCTTGGTCAAAGTCACGCGAACGTGTACCTTAAATTTATTTGAAAAATATTGTAATCACGTCATGAGAACGTGTACACAATCACGATAGTAGCTTAAAAACCTCACCTAAAAGCATTTCTACGAGGTTCGTAAGCTGAATATTGACGTTTCATATTATTGCAAGGCTTCAGAGTTATAGAAATTATTGGAGGACATGGTATAGCTCTGCTACTTTCGTCAATTAAGAAGGTTATCTGTTCTTTAGAGCCAATAATATGTTACAACTTAATAAATGGCTAATGTTTCAGTTACGTGACTATTCACTTATATCAGAATCTATTAGGAAGAAATCCCTTAAGCTCTCCAATGGCAAAAGTTCTCCAGAAATCTAAAATGACCAAATTTCCAGCAAAGTAATTGAATGTCTAAAGAGGAAAACACCTTAAAGGAAGTAGAAGGCATTTCAAAAGCTTATTGTCGTTTGACTCAACAAACTAAAAACCCTATGAAAAGTCCACAAATTTCAATATAGGTTAAAACATGATGGATTCAAACAATGACCTTGAATAGGCTTATAAAGGCACTGTCTCGATACTAAAACAAAAACAACCGACATGAACTTTTATCAAAAATGAACAAACCAAATAGAAATCCAAACAATTCGTTCTCGTTTATCATCTAGGATATTTCACCAAGAGAATTCAACGAACATGCAATCGACACAAAGCATAAACTCTAATCAAAGGGAAGTTAAACATAATCTTCAAAATTGCTGCTTATTTAATTCATTTTTTAACGACTCCTATACACCTCAATCCACTCCAAACAAGTTCAAATAAAAAAGAGAGATACGGAATAAACCTGTAAGCCGAAATCCTCTTTAAATAACAGCAGAAGATTCAACGGAAACTCGACTTCAATTCTCAAAATACCAACTAGATACAAGAAATGAATCGAATAGAAAACCTCAGATCAGAACTCGAATCGGCACCGGAAAATTCAACCACGAACAACGTCGAGCTCAAGCAAATTCCATCTCTCTCGAAACAGAACTGGAAATTGAAGTGAAGAAACATAAATTTTTATTTTTTCTGGATTTAAAATAAAAATTGAATATGGACGAATAGGAAGAGCCCTGATTTTCCTTTCGCCCCTAAATTCTATGTGAGTTGTCTCTTTGCCATTTTCACCTTCATTTTCCTTCTGTCTATGTGTGTCTAGGTTAAGAAAATATGCTTAGGGGATTATTGGATTTTGAGTGAAGTTGGGGTGGGAGAATTAAGGGAATTTTGGGTAAGGTGTGCGGCAGCTGAAATTTTTGAAAAGGGGGAAGTTTTTTAAGGCTCAAGGTTTTGCGAGGAAGGTTGGTGTTCAGGGATGGAAAGTTGGGTAACGGCGGCTGATTTTTGTGTGTGTTTATATAGGAGTAGGTATAGAGATTAATTGGTGGCCAAGAAAAAAGAGTGCGTATGGACATGTGAGTTTTTAGGGAGAGCATGTGAGTTGTTACAAAAGATAAGGAAGAATCTTGACACATGGAGATGACTCATTGGTAAAAATAAATAAAATACTAGCTAAATATTTAAAATCAAGAACATATAATTTTTTGGTGATTTTTAATTTCCTTAAATGAAATCTACTAAAAATGAGCAAAAATATGTAGATTAAACTCAACTAATACTTACATACTAAAATTAGGTTCTCATATCCATCGCTATGGAGTAATTTCCCTTAGGGAGTTGACAGATATGGTGTGCTGATAACTTAATTAGGACTTCGATTATTGATAATTGTTTGAATTAATTGATGGAGCTTTAAATTGTATTGTGAAGTTGTTTGTTATTTTTCTTAACCGAAAGAGGAACTTTATATTGAATTTATTTACATCATATGCTCTAATTTAAATTTGTGATTGAACTAGGTAATCGAAAGATCCTCTTGCATTATTAATCGAACTAGAAAATAGGAAAATATTCGTGAGAAGTTTTCCTTTAGACTAAAACCATAATTTTATTTGTTGCAATTGTTTACCGTGCTTAAATTAGATTAATTGGTGAAATTAACGTTTAATACTAATTCAGGAACCAATTTTACTTTGTTGTATTCACATTTTCACACTTGTGTGCAGGATACATGCTTAACTTCTCTGGTGTATGACTCGATCTTCTTTAAAGGAAGTGATCCCCTACGAATCGGAGTTGGAGAATCACCTACGACAAATGAGAAAAGAAATAGGATTCATCAAAGATTTCTTAGGAAAAATTCAACCCAAAAATACATGGCTAAGAACAGTGATGATGGAGTAGACTTGGCTGCAGAGCTAGCACAACAGAGAGAACAAGCTACATGGTTAGCAACTAAAGGAGCCTTTACAGCTGCCGATGAGGCTGTCAAAGAGGATGGGGGTCGAATGTTCAATCTAAATTGACACCCGGTTGAAGACCGGTTTGAATATATGGCCCCAGGCATGGGAGATCATTAGGTGACTATGCCAGACTAGTCTACAATCAGGGTCTATCAAGTGTCAGACCTCCACCAATAGTAGCAAATAATTTTGAGTTGAAGCAAGGTTTTCTTCAAACCATCTAGAATAACTTTTTCTTTAGAGGGAATGTGAATGAAGATCCCAACACTCACTTGATGGACTTTGAGGAAATCCTGAACGCCTTTACGTAAAATGGAGTGTGAAAAGATGCAGGCTACTTAAGGGCATTCCTCTTTTCACTAAAGGATGACGCGAAGCACTGGCTTCAAATCTTACCAACTGGATCTATCAGGACATGAGAAGATATTACGAAAAAGTTTCTTGACAAATACTTCTTAGCTGCAGAAATAGGGAAATTCAGAAGGAAAATCCACATCTTCTGCCAGAAGAACACTGAAATGGTGTTCGAAGCTTGGTAAAGATTCAAGGAGAAAGTGAGAAGGTGTCAGCATAATGGAAACGAAGTGTGGATGCAACTCCAGGACTTTCGAGATGGACTGACACCCTCCTCACGACGAACTCTGATTACTGCATGTGGAGATCCATTAATGAAGAAAACTCTAGAGAAAGGTGTATCAATCCTTGATTAATTGTTTGAGGATGCTAACTAGTGACTGCTTAGAGTAATGACAGAAAAAATCTATTGGGGTTCACCAGGTGGACTCTAACATATCAATGCATGTCTAGCTAGACACCATGGCCAAAGAGATAAGAAGTTGACCTTAACCAAGGTACAGAGTGAGTCGCAAGCAGCATGTGAATTTTTTGAAATAGGACACCCTGCACATGAGTGTCAAGCTTTAGCTGAGGAAGTTAATATTGTGGGGAACTATAATATAGGAAACTATCAAGGTGGGAACAACTACAATGCTATGGGAAAAAGACATCCAGGTTTTTCTTGGAGTTCACATAGTGGGAGTTTGAACTTGTGGCAGCAAAACAATCCTAGAACCCAGGGTCAAGCACCACCAGGTTTTCAGAACCACCTGAGGCATTAGTACCAGCAATACCAGCCACAACATTCAAATCAATCTAGTATGGAAGATCTCATGAAGGAATTCATTAGCAAATCAGATGAGAAATTTAAGACTTAGGGGTCAACCATCCGAAATTTTGAAAGACGGCTGGGACATATATCAAACTTGTTATCTAAGAGGGTGATCCACGTTCAATCCACACTCAATAGTGAGTGGAAACAGTCGTTGGAAGAATGGTACCCAACAAGAGTCGGGGTCGATTTCCACATGGAGTTAAATATGGGTGTTAGGGTGTACACTTGATGAGAGTAAATGAAATAGCTCAATTGCTATTCCATACTAGAAAATGAATAATTATTTTTATCAAATAGGTAAAAAGGCCTAGGAATGTAACCTTCACCTAGGAGTTAGCCTAATGGGTATATCATGTTAATTATTTCTTTAGTGTTCAGTTTGTATTATAACTCTCAACTCTAGATTACCCATTCAATACCTCTCAGTTATAGAGTGATTTTTCCCAAATTGGCTATCAAATCAAATAGTTGATATGAGCTAAAGTCGGATTTTCCTATCTCTAGTTCAAACCCTTTAATTAGACTAGCCAAAATCTTTAGTAGCCCAATTTCTTTTTAGCCAAGTTTTTCCAGCCTAAGTCCATCTTTCTCAAGTAATAACCAAGTCAAATAGGTATGAATCAATGTTCGCAATCATTAATTGTAGAAACAATGCATGAGCAAGGCTAAATAATAAACACCCACTCATAAACAAGAATTAAATTAATCACCCATAAGGATTACACACTAGATTTCGGTTACAGCGCTAGAGAAATCTAGCTACTCATGGTAGAAATTGAAGAAAACAAAAAAGAAGAACTAATTTTAGCCATAGAACAAGATTAAATTGATAAGTCTAATCTTTCTTCACCCAAAATAGTCACCAATTTCCCAAAGTAGTAAATTATAACGGTTACAGTATTAAAAATTACAAAACTTGCCCTAAAAAAGTATTTCCCGTCTATTTATAGTGGCCCAAAATTCTCTAACAGAAATGCCATTCAGGAGGTTCTACGACCGCACAATTCAATGTGCGGTCTACACTTTTCTTAGCTTCTATAAGTGGAGGACTTCTGCAGCCACACAATTCAGTCGGCAACTCCACTTCAGCTTCTACGACCGTAATTTTCCTCATGCGGTCGTACTTTTTGCAAGGCTTCACACTTGGCTAGTTTGCACATTCTCTCAACCTTTTGAATTCTTGTCAGTGTAACCATGTTTTGTGGCCACACTTTATTGTGCAGACCGCACTTCTCCAAATATCCTCCGAGCTTCGGGTACTAGATCTGCGGCTGCAGAAGTATTTCTGCGGACCACATTTTCTTCTGCAGACCGCACTTTGCCCTGCTGCAATCCTTCTTGCCTTTATGAGCTGGAACACTCCCTTTTGAGTTAAATTGTTTCGTTGAGGTCCAATTATCTAACATGCCTCAAATTTTCACAATTTCATTAGTTTTGGGAACAAGAATCAACACTTTCGGATCAAAACTAAAGCAAAAAGGTACCAATAAGTGGTTAAAATCTACAATTATCAGAGAGTTCATAGTACTCTACCCTTTGACATAGATTAGAACCCAACGGGAACACTCAAAGCTATATCTCTGAGAAGTGGCCAAACATAAGCTGACCCAGTTGTGAAAACTAGACCAGAGGTGGTGAATCTGACCCAATTGTGAAAACTAGACCCGAGGTAGTGAACGAGAATACATACACTGGAAGAGAACAAGAGTGAAGACTAGAAAAGCCAGAGTAGTGGGGTGCAAAAAGATATTGAAGAAAGTAGACATATGTCAGCTATGCCATTTCCTCAAAAGATGAGGCATGAAAAATTAGACAAGTACTTTGGGCGGTTATTGGAGATGCTCAAGCAACTTTATGTTAATATTCCCTTCACAAAGATTCTCACTCATATGTCTGCTTATGCCATGTTCTTGAAGGAAATATTGTCCAATAATAGTAAATTAGAGGAGATAACGGTGGTCAAGTTGAATTCCTATTGCAGTGCCATATTGCAAAATAACATTCCTCTAAAGCATGGGGGCCCCAGGAAGCTTCACCATACCATGCTCTTTGGGGAGTGAAAAATTATACAAGGCCCACTATTTTTCTGGTGCTTCTATAAATCTGATGCCTTTGTATGTGTTTAGAAAATTGGAAGGTGAGCTTGGAGTGATCAAATACATACCAATGTCCCTACAACTGGCTGACCAAACCACCAAGCCACAAAAAGGAATTATCGAGGATATTATAGTAGGGGTGGAAAAGTTTGTGTTCCTGTGGACTTTATTGTGGTGGACATGGAGGTGAACAATGGGGTTCCTCTAATTCTAGGTAGGCCTTCTCTATGTACAGGTAGAGCAATTCTTGATATCTATGAGGGACATCTTATGCTTAGAGTTGGTAAAGAGAATGTGGTGTTTCAAATGAAAAGAATGATGAAATACCCTCGGGGAGGAGGCATCTGCATACTCTTGTTTCAAGCTTGAAGTTTTTGGAGAGTTGTGTAACGACCCGGCCGGTCGTTCCGAGAGTTTAGCTCCATTTCTGCTTCATTTTATGTGGTTCAGTTTTATTTATGTGTATTTGGTCGGTTGGTTCGGGTTCAGAGTGGTCATAGTGAGCATTGAGGCAATTAGTCACTCAAGGTAGCCTAACAGTTGAGAAAGTCAATTGAGAGTTGACTTATTGGTGAACGACCTCAGAATGTGGATTTTATGGCTCGGATAGCTTTGTTAGGTGATTTGGGACTTAGGAGTGTATTCAGAATATTTTTCGGACGGCAGTGGAAAATAGGCTATCGGGGTCGGAATGAGATTCCGGAAGTTGGAACAGGTTCGGTAATGTCATTTTGGATATGTCTGCAAACGTTTAGGTCAATCGAAGGTGTTTCGGTTGGTTTCGGCGTAGTTAGCGAAATTTGGAAGTTTCAAAGTTCATAGACTTGAATTTGATGCGATTTTGGTGTTGTTGCGTTGTTTTTTGTGTTTCGAAGGATCGACTAAGTTGAATGATGTTATGGGATAGGTTGGTATGTTTGGTTGAGATCTCGAGGGCCTCGGGTGTGTTTCGAGTGATTAACGGACCAATTTTTGGCTTGAAAACTGGGTAGATTTCAGCTGGTGTGAGGTTCTGGTATCCTTCTACGCGATCGCGTGAGGATGTTTGAAATCACGTAGGGTTAAATAGAGGGGCAGTCATTTTTTTCTACGCGATCGCATGGTTAGGTTTGCGATCGCGTAGGTTGGTCAGGTTAGGCAGTGCGATCGCGTAGGAATTCCTGCGATCGCGTAGGGTATTTTGAGCCGCGTGTGTGGAGTGAAAAATTGTTCTATGCGATCGCGTGTTTTGGTCTGTGATCGCATTGGTTGTTTGGTCTATGAATCGCGATCGCGTGCCAATGTTTGCGATCGTAGTGAAGAAAATATATTAGCTGGGCAGAATGTTTAAAAGGCCTGCTGAGCGAATTGGCTTACATTTTTCCTCCATTGTTGACGAGTTGGGAGCACTTTTAAGAGGATTGAAGAGAGAATTGAAGGAAGTCACTTGGAGGTAAGGTTTCTAAATTCATAACCCATTTATATATCAATTTCTGAGTGATTAAACCATAAAATTTGCTGGAATTAGACCCAAATTGGGAAAGAAGGGTGCATGGGAAAATTTATTTTTCTTTTGAGGTTTTGAGTGGGCAATTGTGGTCTGCTTTTAGCGTTCTTGGTATGTATATAATCGTGGGAGGACGAGGATTCTAATGATGTAAAAATTATCGAATTCTGAGACATGGGCCTAGGACTCGGGTTTGGCCGAATTTCGAGATTTTTTTGTAATTTGATAGTTTTCGATTGGGTTGCGTTCCTTGGCTATATATTGATGATGTCAAATTGGTTTTGGCTAGATTCGGAGAAATTGGGAGCCAATTTGAGGGGCAAGAGCATTGCGGACTAGTGTTGTGGCCCGGTAGAGGTAAGTAATGGTTATAAATCTTGTCCTGAGGGTATAGAACCCCGAGCTACATATTTTCTTACTGATTTTAGAAAGAGCGCACATGTCGGACGATGGTTATGTGGCACATACTGATTTTGGGATTGGACTACTTCCTCTCTGCGGCAACGAATGAGTTTCATATTTACTCAAAACCTTATGTTAAATTATGATTCTAAAGATTTGTGAAATATTTGGGCTATAAGCCGTGTTTGGGGCCTCGTGCCGATCTGTTTAGACCCTTTGAGGGATTTTTACTGATGTTTCCCTCACTATTTATTGATGATTTCACTAAGCATCATTGTGCATACTGCTTTTCGAAACTCAGCATGATTTACACCACTTTGAGATTTAAACTAATGTTTTGGGTCGAGTACTCTGTTTTTTACTGATTCGCTTGAGAGGCCTTTCGAGTGGTTCTGCTGAGTGTGGCCGAGGACCAAGAGTGATGGTGAGGTGCTGAGTGTGGCCGAGGGCCAAGAGTGATAGTGAGGTACTGAGTGTCATTAGCACTTGGGCTGAAGGAGCCCCTACGGAGTTTGTACACCCCCTAGTGAGCGTACTGAGTGCCGAGTGACGAGTGATGGGACGCTGAGTGACGAGTGATTGGGAGGCATGAGTGATTGTGAGGTGCTGAGTGACAGTGAGGCATGCCCGAGGGGGCCAGCTCGCGCAGCATCCGGGGCCAGCCCGTGCAGCAGCCAGGGCAGTGCCTCAGGATCCCCCCATCGATCATGATCATGTTCCCGTTGGGAGAGGCTCAAGAACCAGAAGTGCCTATGGTTATTCCGGGTCTTCACGAGGCCCTGTCTCAAGTATTGTCAGTATGCACCGGTTTGGCTCAGGCCGTTGCCATGTCTTCTTCCTCCACCACAACTCAAGCCGGGGGAGGCAATCAGACTCCAACTGCTCGGGCACCTGAGCAGGCTACACAGAGTATTCAGGCACCGGGAGTAGCCCCAGCTCAGCCAACTGCTCCGGTTCAGGATTATGTGGTCCCTGATATGGTTGAGGACGTGCAGCACATGTTGGAGAGATTCAGCAGACTTCAACCTCCTACTTTCAGCGGTACACAGGGCGAGGATGCCCAAGGATTTCTAGATAGGTGCTAGAGGATACTGCGCACCGCGGGTATTCTGTACACCAGTGGGGTCTCGTTTGTTACATTTCAGTTTGCGGGTGCTGCCTTTACCTGGTGGGAGTGTTTCGAGAGACATAGACCGGTTGGTTCAGCACCTGTTACCTGGCAGCAGTTCTCCACGGTGTTTTTGGAGAAATATGTTCCTTAGTCCCACAGAGAATAGCAGCGTAGGTAGTTTGAGCAGCTACGCCAGGGAGAGTTATCAGTCACACAGTACGAGATGCTATTTTCCGAGTTGGATAGGCATGCTTCTGAGATTATCCCTACTGATAGAGAGAGGGTGTGGAGGTATGTAGATGGTCTTTCTTATCAGCTTCGGTTGTTTATGACTCGAGAGAGAGTATCGGGTGCTTCATTCAAGCAGGTTGTTGACATAGCTCGAGATATTGAGTCTATTCGCCGCCAGGAGCGGGAGGAGAGGGAGGCCAAAAGGCCTTGTGGTTCAGGCAGTTCCAGTGGTGCTCCCTTCAGCGGACAGCTTCAGCAGGGTAGGGGCCGTTTATTCAGGTTGCCCAGCATATAGTGTTGCATCTTCGGGGCAGGGTCCCCGTGGTTCTCAGTCGGGTCGTACTTCATTTGGTGCCCTCCCATCTCAGAGTGCATCTCGAGCACCTCCATTTCAGGGTTCCTCTATACAGGAGTCTTCTAGTGGCCGTAGAGGTGCTAAGGGTTTCAATCAGTCCCCGCCTCCAGCTCCGGGTAGTTGTTCTGAGTGTGGAGAGTTCGGGCACGGGTGGAGGCAGTGTCCCTGCCGTTCCGGTGGATCTTCTCAGCAGAGGGGCCATCCCTCGACTTCAGATCCAGTCACTTCACCACCCGCCCAGTCAGCCAGGGGTAGTGGTCAGTCAGCCAGAGGCCGCCCTAGAGAGGGAGGTCGAGGAGGGGTAGGTCAGGTTGGTATGTATGCATTTCCATCCAGGCCGGATGCTATGGCCTCATATGCCGTGATTGCAGGTATTGTCTCAGTCTGTTGCCGTGATGCCTTGGCTTTATTTGACCCTAGTTCCACATATTCCTATATTTCTTCATATTTTAGCGGATTTATGCCCCATGAGTCTCTAGTCACCTCTATTCATGTGTCGACTCCGGTGGGCAATACTGTTGTTGTGGACCGTGTGTATCGGTCGTGCACTATATCTATTGGGGTGTGGAGACCCGAGTGGACCTACGGTTACTGAGCATGGTCGATTTTGACGTGATTTTGGGCATGGATTGGTTATCTCCGTGCCATGTTGTTCTTTATTTTCACGCTAAGACCGTGACCTTAGCCATGCCGGGGTGTCTGAGGGTTAAGTGGAGAGGTTCTTCTGAGTATTTGCCTAGCAGGGTGATTTCTTACCTGAAGGCTCAACAGATGGTTGAGAAAGGGTGTTTATCGTATTTGGCCTTTGTGAGGGATGTCGGTGGTGAGACTCCCGCTATTGATTCAGTCCCTGCAGTCCGTGATTTTCCGGATGTGTTTCCTGCAGACCTGCCGGGCATGCCACCGGACATGGATATTGATTTTGGTATTTACCTGGTGCCAGGCACTCAGCCTATTTCAGTACCACCATATCGTATGGCACCAGCGGAGCTAAAGGAATTAAAGGAGAAACTTTAGGATCTCCTAGATAAGAGGTTCATTCGGCCTAGTGTGTCACCTTGGGGTGCACCGGTGTTGTTCGTAAAGAAGAAGGATGTGTCCATGCGTATGTGTATTGACTATAGGCAGTTGAATAGGGTTACGGTGAAGAACCGGTATCCCTTTCCCCGCATTGATGATTTGCTTGACCAGCTTCAGGGAACCAGAGTGTTTTCCAAGATTTATGTGAGATCGGGGTATCATCAGTTGAGGATTCGGGATTCTGATATTCTGAAGACTGCTTTCAGGACCAGATATGGTCATTATCAGTTCTTGGTGATGTCATTTGGGCTGACCAATGCCCCAGCTGCATTTAAGCAATTGATGAACAACGTGTTTCAGCCTTATCTTGATTCCTTCGTCATTGTGTTCACTGATGACATCCTGGCTTATTCTCGTAGCCAGGAAGAGCATGCTCAACATTTGAGAGTTGTGTTGCAGAGATTGAGGGAAGAGAAGCTTTATGAGAAATTCTCCAAGTGTGAGTTTTGGCTTGGTTCGGTAGCTTTCATGGGGAACGTGGTGTCTAGTGAGGGGATTCAGGTTGATCCTAAGAGGATAGAGGCGGTGCAGAGTTGGCCCAGATCGTCCTCAGCTACAGAGATTAGGAGTTTCATTGGTTTGGCGGGATATTACCGTCGCTTTATGGAGGGATTCTCTTATATTGCTTCGCCTTTGACCAAATTGACCCAGAAGTGTGCTCTATTCAGATGGTCTAATGAGTGTGAGGAGAGCTTTCAGAAGCTCAAGTCAGCATTGACTACAGCTCCAGTATTAGTTTTGCCTGCTGGTTCGAGTTCTTACATAGTTTATTGTGATACTTCTAGAGTTGTCTTGGGAGCGGTATTGATGCAGGATGGTAGGGTGATTATCTACGTGTCCAGATAGTTGAAGGTGCACGAGAAGAATTATCCAATGCACGATCTTGAGTTAGCTGCCATTGTCCATGCTTAGAAAATTTGGCGGCATTATTTGTATGGAGTGTAGTGTGAGATTTTCACTGATCATCACAGTTTGCAGTATCTCCTGAGGCATAAAGACTTGAATTTACGTCAGAGGAGATGGTTAGAGGTCCTCAAGGATTATGAACTCACTATCTTATATCATCCGGGGAAGGCCAATGTAGTGGCCGATGCCTTGAGTCGCAGAGTAGAGAGTTTGGGGTGTTTAGCCTACCTTCCAGTAGAAGAGCGGCCATTAGCTCATGATGTTCAGGCCTTAGCAAGTCGTTTGGTGAGATGGATTTATCAGAGCCCCGCGAGTGTTGGCTTGTGAAGCCTCCAGGTGTTCTCTTTACGATCAGATTAGAGCACACCAGTATGATGATCCACATTTTCTTGTTCTTCAGGACATGGTCCGTCGCGGTGATGCCAGGGATGTGGTTACTGGTGATGATGGGCTCATGAGGATGCAGGGTCGGATTTGCATGCCTAATGTAGATGGGCTTCGAGATTTGATTCTAGCAGAGGCTCATAATTCTCGGTATTCCATCCATCCGGGTGCCGCAAAGATGTATCAGGATTTGAGGCAGCATTATTGGTGGAGGAGAATGAAGAGGGATGTTGTGGAGTTTATGGCTCGGTGTTTCAACTATCAGCAGGTCAAGTATGAGCACCAGAGACCAGGTGGATTTCTTCAGAGGTTTGATATTTCGGAGTGGAAGTGGGAGCGGATCACCATGGACTTCGTAGTTGGACTCCCACAGAGTTCGAGGAGGTTTGATTCCATATGGGTTATTGTGGATCGGCTGACCAAGTCAGCGCACCTCATTCTTGTTGGTACTGCGTATTCTTCGGAGAGGTTAGCTGAGATTTATATCAGGGAGATTGTCAGATTACATGGGGTTCCAGTTTTGATCATTTCCGACAGGGGCACTCAGTTCACATCTCTGTTTTGGAGAGTCATACAGAGAGAGTTGGGTACTCAGGTTGAGTTGAGCACAACGTTTCATCCTCAGACCGACGAGCAGTCAGAGCACACCATTCAGATTTTGGAGGATATGTGCATGCTTGTGTGATTGACTTTGGTGGTTCATGGGATCAGTTTTTGCCACTAGCGGAGTTTGCATAAAATAACAGCTATCAGTCGAGTATCCAGATGGCTCCGTACGAGGCTTTGTATGGTAGGAGGTATAGATCTCCGGTTGGTTGGTTTGAGCCGTGCGAGGGTAGGCTATTGGGCATAGACTTAGTTCAGGATGCTTTGAGTAAGGCAAAGTTTATTCAGTAGCGGCTTCGCACTACGTAGTCTAGGCAGAAGAGTTATGCGGTCCGGAAGGTCCGAGATGTGTCTTTCATGGTTGGGGATAAGGTGTTGCTGAAGGTGTCACCCATGAAGGGTGTTATGAAATTCGGGAAGAGAGGGAAGTTGAGTCCCAGGTTCATTGGGCCATTTGAGGTAGTTCAGAGGGTTGGGGAGGTGGCTTATGGGCTTGCTATCCCTCCCAGTTTATCGAATATTCATCCAGTATTCCATGTTTCGATGCTCCGGAAGTATGTTAGTGACCCTTCCCATGTTTTGGACTTCAGCACGGTTCAGCTCGAGGGAGATATGTTATATGAGGTACAACCAGTGACTATTTTGGGTCGACAGGTCAGGAAGCTGAGGTCTAAGGGTATAGCTTCAGTGAAGGTTCAGTGGAGAGCAAAGCCGGTGGAGGATGCCACCTGGGAGACCAAGCGAGAGATGCGGGACAGATATCCTCACTTATTTGAGACTCCAGGTATGTTTCTATACCCGTTCGAGAACGAACGTTTATTTAAGAGGGGGAGGATGTAACGACCCGGCGTGTCGTTCCGTGATATTTATCCCGTTTTTCCTATTTATGCATTTGTTATATATCGCTATCCTGTTTTTGATGTGTTGGATCAGTAGGTTTGGGTCCGGAGTGGTTATGGTGAGAATTTACGCATTTAGCCTTTTAAAGTAGCCTAATATTTGAGAAAGTCAACTGATAGTTGAGTTATTGGTAAACGACCTCGGAATATGGATTTTATGGCTCGGATAGCTTCGTTAGGTGATTTGGGACTTAGGAGTGTATTCTGAATATTTTTGTGATGTCCGATGTAGATTAGGTTGAATGGGCGAAAGTTATTTTTTGGTAATTCCCGATCGGCAGTGGAAAATAGGCTATTAGGGTGGGAATGGGATTCCGGAAGTTTGAGCAGGTTCGTAATGTCATTTTGGTTATGTCTGCAAAATTTCAGGTCAATCGGAGGTGTTTTGGTTTGTTTCGGCGTAGTTGGCGAAATTTAGAAGTTTCAAAGTTCTTAGGCTTGAATTTGATGTATGTTTGGAGTTTTCGTGTTGTTTTTGGTGTTTCGAAGGCTCGACTAAGTATGAATGATGTTATGGGATATGTTGGTATCTTTAGTTGAGGTCCCGAGGACCTCGGGTGTGTTTCGGATGGTTAACAGATCGATTTTGAGTTTGGAACTTGACAGATTTTTCTGGTATTTGTTGCAGAGACTTTTGTTCATCGCGTTCGCGGGTGGGAGGCTGCGTTCGCGAAGAGTTGTTTAGGGGAGCTGGGTTTTCTTTCTTCGTGTTCGCGAAGAGAAGGATGCGAACACGGAGGTCTAGGTGTGCTGGTTAACGCGTTCACTTTCAAGGTCACGCGTTCGCAAAGAAGAGTGGGGGGTTGGGGACCCCCAGGTGTTTTGGCCTATGCGTTCGCATGTCAGGGACGCGTTTGCATGGGCCTGGGGAGGCAGTGCTTCGCGTTCGCAGGGTGGAGGTCGTGTCCGCATAGTGTTAATTTTGGGCCTGTTGGAAATTGTTCTATGTAAATGCGGTCACAGTGACGCGTTCGCGAAAAAGGACTTAATGTGGCTGGGCAGAATGTTTAAAAAGCCTAAAGTGCAAATTTGGTTTCATTTCCACCATTTGTTGCATGCGAAATTGAGAGCTTTTGAGAGGAATCTGAAGGGAAATCACGGGAAATCATTTGGAGGTAAGAATTTCAACTTCATAACATGTTTCTATGTCAATTCTTAAGTAATTAAACCACAAAAATTCTGGAAATTTAATCAAGTTGGGGAAGAAGGGTTCATGGGAAATTTATTTTTCTTTCGAGGATTTGAGTGGGCAATTGTGGTCCGATGTTAGTGTTCTTGGTATTTATAGAATCTTGGGAGGACTAGGTTCCTAATGATGTAAAAAATTCCGGATAACGAGATGTGGGACCGGGGCTCGGGTTTGGCCAAATTTCGAGATTTTTGATTATATTGATAATTTTCGATTGGGTTGTGTTCCTTGAGTATATATTGATAATGTTAACTGGTTTTGGCTAGTTTTGGGTCAATTGGGAGCCAATTTGAGGGGGAAAAGCATAGCGGACTAGTGTCGTGGCCCGGTAGAGGTAAGTAATGGTCTTAAATCTTATCGTGAGGGTATGGAACCCCGGACTGCATTATTTTCTCACTGAATTTGGAATGGCAAACATGTCGGATGACGAATATGTGGCACGTACTGATTTTTGGATTGGACTAGCTCCTCTCCGCGGAAACTAATGAGTTGCATATTTACTCAAAACCTTATGTTAAATTATATTCTAAAGATTTGTGAAATATTTGGGCTCTAAGCCGTGTTTGGGGCCTCGTGCCGATCAGTTTAGACCCCTTTGAGGGATTTTTACTGTTGTTTACCTCACTAGTTGTTGATGATTTTACTCAGCATCATTATGCATACTGTTTAAATTGAAACCCAGCCTGATTTACACTACATGAGTATTAAAATGATGTTTCGGGTCGAGTATTCTGTTTTACTACTTCGCCCGAGGGGCTTTCCGAGTAGTTCAACCAAGTGTGGCCGAGGGACAAGAGTGATTGTGAGGTGCTAAGTGACAAGACTACTGATAGGTACACAATTCAGTAGTCTCATTTTCCAACATAGGGTCTCCATTCCCTAGTTGATTTTACTTTTAGACATAGGATCTCCACTCCCTAGTCTCTTTTCCAACATAGGGTCTCCAGTCCTTAGTTGATTTTAGACGTAAGGTCTCCACTCCATAGTTGATGACTTTAGACATAGGGTCTCTACTCCCTAGTCTTCATTCCAACGTAGGGTCTCCACTCCCTAGTTGATACCAGCATAGCCTGATGCCGACATAACTCGATGCCAACATAGGTATCCACTCCCTAGTTGATGCCGACATATGGTATACACTCCCTAGTCGATGATTCTTCCAACATAGGGTCCCACTCCCTAGCAGACACCGGCATAACCTGGTGATCTTTCTGACAACAGCATAACCTGTTGATCATCTCCTGACACCGGCATAACCCAGTGATCTATTTCCCTCAGGCAACAGCATAACTTGTTGACCTTTCCAGACACCTTCATAACCTGGTGATCTTTTCTGACAACAGCATAACCTGTTGATCCTTCCCCAGACACCGGCATAACCTGGTGATCTTTCTGACAACAGCATAACCTGTTGATCCTTCCCCAGACACCGGCATAACCTGGTGATCTTTTCTTGACGACAGCATAACCTGTCGATCTTTTCCATCATAGGGTCTCCAATCCCTAGTTGATTTACTTTTTAGGCATAGGGTATCCACCCCTAGTCTACATGCACTTTGGATGCACAATTCCCGGCTTTTCACCGCTTTCAATAATAAAGTAGTATAGATTTCCTTACAATAACTCACGAAATTTTCCTAGTAAAAACTGGGGAAGAAAATTTCGTTCATTTGCTTTTAGATTTTGTGCAGATTGCATTTTTAGGACAAGGGATTCGAGACGACCAAAAGAGGACGTCTCAATTCAGAATAAAAGAAAAGAAGAAAATGAAAAGAGTTGAACCCCAAAGTGCAGAAGCGGGAAAGACGTGGACTATTCAGGACGAGATTAAAGTCATATGTTCTATATATCTTGCCTTGATCCGAAAAGCTAAAGAAGATTTGACCAACACCTACAACGAACAAGCATCAAGATTCAGATCGGAGTCTGTATAAAGAAGAAGCCAAGACTCCAGATCAAGCTTCAGAAGACCCGTAGATAGGAATCTTGGCACTCGTAGCTGATAGACAAAGTTAGTGTTTTTCATTTTGATTTTGATGTAATAGCAGGACCATGAACTGGAGCCTCAGATGGAACCTCGCTCGACTCTCGAACTCATCTCTCCAAAACTTCCAGAACTACACTGACCTGATTCTTTTATAGCCAAGGATATGTAGGCAACCTCCAAAGCAAGGTTCGGTCAAACCTTTTTCAAAATGCTTCCAAATGGATTACCAAACGGGCAAAAATTGCTCGTACTTGCTCACTTTATCTTTTCCCGAAAACTCTTCATGTTCTCGAGCAAAGAGGGGCAGTTGTGAATACCTAATTTTTGCCCCGCATGGAAATTACTCCTATAAATAATCCAAAAAGTAATTTTTACGAATTTCAGGAGTTTTTCTTTATTTAGTTGCATGCATGTTTAATATTTTAAAATCATAGAAAAAATCATTAAAAAAGTTGTCACATTTTCATTTCCTGCCATTTTAGGTACAAACTGCATTTTTAGGATTTAGTTACATTATTAAATGCATCTTCTAAAAATCAAATCTGCATTCGTAGGTTAATTAATTAATTAGTTGCATTAGTCAATCATTAGATAAAATAAATAAATAGGTTAGCCAAAAAAATTAGATTTAAATTAAGTTTGAGTCTAAAGTGGCTAATTTTGCAAAAGAAAGAAAAGAAATATAGGTTGCTAAGCTAAATCGGATTGGGCCATTGTTGCAAGCCCAATTATCCCACAAACTCAAATTCCTCCCAAATTACCCAAGCCCATACCATCCTAGCCCATTACCCAAATACCCATTCCCTACCAAACAACCCCTACCATCATTAAATAGACCTAATTTTAGACCTAAAAATCAGACCTAAGACTGACCCCTGAAGCGCCGTTTTTCCATCTTCTTCCTTCACTCTCCATCTTCAACACAATAAAGAAGAGGTCTGCTTTTCAACTAAAAATAGACACACACAGCCGCCACTACTCCCCAAGGAGAACCAACCGCCTCTTCTCCTCCCTCCTACGTCTCTCTCCGCCACCCATCACCGGCTCTTCCTCTTCTCTTCACCCAACTCGCCAAAAAACCAGCGCCAAACCCCCACACGATCTCCAACACACAACAACCTTCGAGCAATACCCGCAAATCTAACCACACACACAGTCGAAAAACAAAAAAAAAATTAGAATAAGAGATATGACCAGAACCCGACACCATTTTTTGAGATTGGGAGGCGCGCAAGAGTGGGGTTTTGGTTCGTCAAGTTCGAGTTGATCTAGTCGGTGTGGTTTCGCTCAATGAACTGTCTGATTTCATTTAGAAGTCGAACATTCCGGCCTAAATAGAAAGAGCCGAGTTGAGGCAGTCGAGGTCCTGTTGGCGATACTTTTCGTTCATGAGTTTCAAAGTTGTCCAAGCATTCAAATTTCAGATTCAATATTAAGGTCCATTTTTCCTCTCTAATCCCATTTGGTTTCTATTTGTGTTTTCTTGTTTCTGATATATGTTTGTCTATTTAACTTCTCTGCGGTTGCTGCATAAATAATTCACGATTTATAGTTACGTGAGTGCATATGATTTCACGTTTTCATTGTGAATTCAACTTGTTTTAGACTTTAAAGTACTAGTGTATTACATAAGATAAATGGACAGTTGTAAATTGTTTTATTTTGGAGGATGGAACATGCCGAGAGGGTTTGGACTTTAAATATGAAAAGAGAAGAAGCATGATATGATTATTGTCTTTGTTTTAATTTATTTTATTTTTGCTTTTTCTCAATTTGTGCACTAGGAACATGTCTAGGCTGCTATCATTGGGGTAGGCAAACCGTAGGTCACAATTCGAGTGCACGCTGGTGTGACCCGACCCTAACTTCAAACAATAATAAAAGTACACGTAGCAATCGTGGGTGAATTCCATGTGACGCGATTGTGATGTGTCCAAAAACAACAAGGGCACGCCATCGTGACTCTTACCAAGATAAATCCATAAAATATCAAAAAATGATTTATAGACACATCCCATAAGCTAAAATACCTCTTTTAGGTAAATATTTCAAAACTTGGAGAATAATTGAATACCGCCTCAAATAGGCATTTTTAATCGTCATGATCATAGTCATGACTATATAATCTACACTCGAGTGTGGCAACTCATGTCCCTGACTCTAACTCGAAACAATAAAAAAAATCACATGTTGTAATTGCGGGTGCATTTCATGTGGCACAATTACAATATGTCCAAAAACAGACGAGTGCACGTCCTCGTGACTTGTTCTCAAGATAAATCCATAAATATTAAAAGCGGCTAAAAAGTAAAAACGACTAAATACACAATAGGCTAAAACATATAAATAATCAGATAATTAGGCCAAATATTAATAGTTAAGCGACCGTGCTAGAACCACGAAACTCGGGAATGCCTAACACCTTCTCCCGGGTTAACAGAATTTCTTACTCGGATTTCTGGTCGCAGACATTTTAAAACAGATTCTAAACTTCCTCGGTTTGGAATTTCAGTAAATAAATGGTGTCCCGAAACATCGTCAAAAATTCGGGTGACGACTCTAGAAACTAAAATAAATCCCAAATCCGAATAATGTCACTTTAATTGGAAAAACTCCCTTATATCCCTCATTAATCATGGGTAGTGAAAAGGAGGTATGAAAAGATGTGTTCATTTCAGCATATCGCTCCTCAAAGAGGGGTGTTGGAATATCAGATGTTGTTCCGTCTTCGTCCAATTCATGTAATGTTGTGATTGTGTCGTGTGATTTGTGAAACGGCTTGATAGATCCCTATGTGTTGAGTCTCCGTGTTGTGATGATGTTATGCGAGCAGGAGAGCTCTTGAGATTCAAAGTATATATATTGCACCTTAGTTGTGCTTATGTTTTGTAGCATGTGGCTTTATCAGTCTCCCCATGATGGTATTATGCACTTAGTGTGCTTATGATCGATATTCTGTATTTTGTGATAGTGAGCAATTCAGCTCCGTGTATATTTCCTTATGTGAATTTTATGATGGGATCGGGTGGCACGCCGCCACGAGTATGTTATTTGGATTGGGTTGCACGCCGCAACAGTGTGATGATGATTCAAGTTCCTATATTTATTTTTTTCTTGTGTTTTACTTCCTATTTTCTGAGGAAAGTTCATATTAGTTGCGTGAGTTGAGTAGTCGCTTCCTGAGTCATTTCTGATGTATCATGTTCGAGTTGTGGCCTACTGGCGCGATGTTTTATCATGTGAGACTGTTGGTCATTGTGGTCAGATGATGAGTTATGCGGTGCATGGTGCTGATTCAGCAAAGGTATGCAGTCATGTTCTAGAATATCGTGTGGTAGTTGATACGGTGTTTACATATTGGAACTAGGCCTGGCCGAGAATTTCAGGTATTAGAATTGGGTTCTGGGCTGATTGTACGGATAAAGGAGCATCTCTTCAGGTTTGATCAGGCCTATGTTCTCAACTGGGTTGTAGTAGCACGGGCAGGTGCTCGAGGTGTTAAGCAGTGATTTCAAATAACTCCAGAGTAGTTCCTAGAACGTTCGAGGATGAACGTCTGTTTAAGTGGAGGAGAATGTAACGACCCGATCGGTCGCTTTGAGATCTAGCACATCATTCAGTGGTTTGAAGTCATGAGCATCTTGATTTCGGGTAGTATGACGTGTAGGTGTGGTTGGAACTGAATTTCAGGAAGTTTGGAGTCAATTTAGGAAGAAAATTCTCAATTCAGAAGTCTTAAGTTGGAAGAATCAACTAAGATTGGAAAATTGAATAAACGACCTCCGAATCAGGATTTGAAGGTTCCTACAGGTTCGTATCATGATTTCGGACTTGGGCGTATGTCCGGATCGGGCTTTGGATAACCCGGGAGCGTTTCGGCATACATTGTGGAAATCAGCATTCTTGAAGAAATTTCCTAAGTTTGGCTTGAAGCACATTTCAGTGATATTGATGTACGTTCGGGATTTCGAGCCTGTGAATAGTTTCGTATGGTGATTCTGGAGTTGGGAGCGCGATCGGAAGTGAATTCGGATGCCCGTAGGTCATTTTGAAGTCATATGGCTAAAGATAGAAATTTGAAGATTTTTGAGAAATCCGACCGGAAGTGGAAATTTTGATATCGGGGTCGGAATGCGATTCCGGAAGCTGGAGTAGGTCCATAATGTTGAATATGACTTGTGTGCGAAATTTGGGGTCAATCGGACGTGATTTGATAGGTTTCGGTATCGGATGTGGAAGTTTGAAATTTCAAAGTTCATAAAGCTTGAGTTGGAGTGTAATTCATGATTTCGACGTTGTTTGATGTGATTTGAGGCCTCGAGCAAGTTCATATCATGTTTCTGGACATGTTGGTATAATTTAAGCTCCCGAGGGCCTCGGGTGGATTTCGGAAGGCTAACGGAATGGATTTCGGGCCAAAATAGCTGCTGAAATTTCTGCTGCCAATCTGTTTTGGACAGCAACTGATGCATCGAAGAGCTAACTTTGGAAGCATATATATCAAAATCTATAAATAATCTTAAAATTTGCAAAATGTTAAAGTTGTATCCTTGAATTCTAGTTTCCATAAAGTTTAACCATTCATGATTTGAACATTTGATCAGAAAGTTATGATCGATTGAAGATGGCTAGTGAAGCAGTTTCGACAGAATTTACTGATGCATGGAGCCGAATTTAGAAGCTCATATCTCGGAATATATAAAGAGTTATATGTTTTACAACATATCAAATTAAATATCTTCGAGTCTAGTTTATAAATCTTCAAACTGTTTGTCATTTGAATAATTCTACAAGGAGTTATGGGCGTTTTAACACAATGTGTACAGCAACGGAAAATTATAATAGGTTGTACAACCTGCACAGCGCAAGGTACAACTCGATGAAGCCTGGGTAGATTGTTTTAAACACGATTTTTGGCCCATCTCTTTCATTTGGCTTGGACGGTTTTGGAGAGCTCAAGGAGGGATTTTCACCAAGAAACACTAGGTAAGTGATTACTTCCTATTTTTAGTTAAATATGTGATCTTAGATGGATTTAGACATGAAAAATTAGTATAAATTTGGGATTTTTGGGGAAGACGTAGAATTTGGAATGGACTTTTATCATGAATTTGAGCATGAAAATTAGAGCAAATTGTATATTTGAGTTAGTAAAGCTATGAGTAGAATTTATCTTCGAGAAATTTTGGAATCCAGGCACGTGGGCCCGAGGGCATTTTGGTCAACTTTTCGAGTGGAGTTGGGAACTTATATAATTTGAATTGTTACAAGTATTAGAGTGAATTTTTATTGGTTTGCCCGTTATTTGAATAGTTTTGGGACGTTGTGCATCAATTGGAGTCGTCGGAAGGGCTTGGAAGCCGGTTATGGAATTTCGGAGCGAAGTAAGTCTCCTTTCTAACTTTGTGAGGGGGAATTTCCCCCATGGGTGAACTAAATGAATACATTCTATTATTTGCGAGGGCTAGTACGCGCGAGGTGACGGGAGTCCATGCGTAACTACTATTATGCCATGTCCGGGTAGTCTAGGACCCACTAGCATGCTTTACTTGTTGTACTTGTGACCTTGTCAATAAAATATCATGTGATGCTTTCAATTAGTATCTAAATTTGTGAGAAGGATAGAGTTTACTCTAGAAGGAGAATTGATTCTTCCTTGGATAATTGTGTTTCGGATAAATCTATAGAGTTTGGAACCCTGTCGAAATTGGCACGTAAATCTCCAGAAAGGTTTTAAATACTATTCTCAAGTTTATTAAAAGGAGAATTTTATCACTTCACAGAACATCTAATTTTCCTATTTTCTTTATAAAATGTGGTTTATTGGTGTGAATATGTTTAACTTTGGGTGCCTGAGTCACATGTATGATTCGCGAGCAGGATGAACTTATATTTATATATATTTATATGGGGACCCGAGTCGCAGGTATAATTCACGAGCGGGGTAGCCCTAGTATTATCTTAACCGGGTCGCATGTTTGATTCGCGAGCAGGGCAGATAGATGCATCTATGGTTTGGTCCGTTCGACCCTCGGCAGTGCACATTGTATTATTGTTGGTCCGCGCCGTTCGACCCTCAGCATTACTTGTGCATGATAATTATTGCGTATTTTCTATAATTATTACCTATTTATTGGCCTATGAAGTTTTAATTGATAACTGAAATGATGAAGATTTGAAGTGTTAAATATGGAAGGAGTTGATATTATTAATTGCCTATGACATTCATGCTTAGTGTCTCACTTGATTATACTAAATTGACTTCTAGCAAATATCTAATTCGACCTCTCGTCACTACCTCTCTGAGGTTAGGCGGGATACTTACTGAGTACATGTTGTTTTCGTACTCATGCTACACTTGCTGTGCATTTTTATTGCGCAGGTACTTTCATTGTGATATGGCTGGTTTGGAGACTTAGGCGAGCTGCGTTATCCGGAGGCAACCCGCAGATGACAGAGTCTCCCTCGTATTGTATTCATTTTATTTTAATTTCCTGGTCCAATTGTATTTCGGATAAGTTTTGTAGAAATTGTAAAATTCTTAGAATTTTTTCATGCACTTGTGACACCGGGTTATATGATGCATTTTATAAAAATGGAAGATTAAACTGTCGTATTTACTTAGCGGATTTTATTCAGTTATCATGTAGTAAAGTGAAAGGTAATGATTTCAAAAATGCTAAAAACAGGAAATCTAACTTAACTATTTAATGATTGGATTTCCCGACAATGGTGTCCGGCGCCATCTCGACCTTATGGATTTTGGGTCGTGACAATATCCTTGCTCAAACAAACCATACTAGTTTACACAAAATGCAAAATCCTCATATTCAGGAGAGTGTACTGGTAGTCCTCCTATTTTCTCATCTTCATGCAATATCACATTGAAATCCTCTCCTACCAATCATGTAATTTCATATCACTTGCTAAGTAATACAAGTGATCCCACAGTTCCAACCTCTCTGTTGCTGAACATTTTGCATAAACATATGTCATCATCATGTGTTGCCCCAGATCATGTTGAAACACTCTCACAGTCACATGTTGCTCAGTATCCTTCACTAATTCCCATTCCACCACTGCATCAATGAACAACCATATCTGCCCATTAATATTTGCATAAGCAGTCTCCATATTCAACCTTCTTCTATATCTATCAATGAATCTCTTCTTTTGAAAAGGCTCCATCAATGCAACTAAGCAAAAACTATGCTCCCTATTCATGTTGATCACCTAGGAAAGGCCTGTTGTGTATTCACATACCTTATGTTCCATATTAATGTTTTCATCATCATCATTTAGATAGAGAAGCTGCCTCCTGGGCATTATTCTTGAAGGTTGTGGTAGCCCTTTATTCCAATTCTTCTTAGTTTTCTTACCTCCTTTAGCACTAGCTGTGGGTGATAAATCTCCTTCCCTAGAGACTTGTTTAAAGTTTTCTACTGTTGATTCATCATCTTCTTCATCCTCCATTGGATTTTATCTCATTAAGTCTTCATCAATTGGTGTAACATTGTGTGTAACTAAATCATGTAAATGTTGTAGAGGAGTCTTCTGTGGAACTCTAATTTGCAGTGGCATAATTTGGTCAGTGCCAGCATCAATAGGAACTTCCTCTATTTCCTCAGTTGCTCTTGGAACAATTGCCCGCAGATCAACCTTTTCATTTCTATTCACCATAGAAGAAGCAGCAGCATGCATCATTTTGAATTGATGCTCATAAACACTGCCTAGCCCAGGAATTATTGTTGTAGGCTGCTCAGAAATGTCTATTCTGTTGATATCACCACTTTTTCCATTGCATTTGCTTTGTTCTGACCCTACTGTATCATCCCTAACCTTCACATTATCATCTCCATCAAGTTTGTTCATCAATTCATACACCGGAACACCATCAATCTTGCCAGTTGCACTAAGGATATGGTTTAATATTGTTTCTTCATCAGGTGACCCTAGCGTCAGGCCTGGCGTTGCCAACCTAATGCCTGGGGTACCTAGATTTAGGCCTGGCGTCGCCAGCCAAACACCTGGGGAGCCTGGCTTTAGGTCTGGCATCACCAGCCTATCGCCAGGTGGGCTGTTATCCCTCACTTTGTCTCTTGTTGTATTTGTCGTTCCTAGTTGATCATCCTCCACCTCAATTGCATCACTCCCTACAACTTTTGTTGAGTTTATCTCATCAAGGTCCTCAAGTTGCCCAGAATCTGCAAATGTTTGAGACTGAATATCTTGACATGATTGGTTTGTAGTCACATTGAGTTGCCTTAGCTCTTCTTTTCTAGTTCCAAACCTTCTATGAACCCAGTCGATTGCGGATTCCTTATTAGCTTTTTCATCATTACTTTGATCACTAGGAACAATAGGATTAGCCTTAGCTAAGTTCCCATTATGCTGATCTTCCAACATTTTCTTAACTGCTTTCTTCTTTACACGCTTAAGTTCTCGTTGATTACCTTCTCTAGCTGGTTTAGTATTAGCATCCTTCCCAACCCTAACCCCGGAAGCCTTAGGATTAGGGCTTGACACTCCGGTATTGCCTTCTTTTTCCTTCTCATAGCCCTTCTTGAATTGTTTTTCCCCATGTTCCTTCTTCTTACCATTGCTATGATCCTCACCTTTGCCTTCAGTAATTTGTAGAGTAGGTTGATGAACTTCCTCAACCTCTAGTGCATTGAACTTGTTCTTGGTTGCTACTTCCTCAAGTTTGGCCTTCCCTTTACCCTTATCATCTTCCTTACCTTGTTTGTTATCAACAATGTGACCCCCAATTATCTCGTTGGCATTTATTCTTCCTTGCTTGTATCCATTCCTGCTTGGCATGATTAGTAGCAGACTTACCAACCACCTTTCCACTTGACAGAGCCTTTGTTGAATTTGCAGTTGTACCAATTGCTTCTTCACTTACCACAACTGTCTTCTCCTTTCCTTGATCCTCAACATCTTCATCAAATCTCTTGTGTAATTCAGGATGAATTACCCAACTTTCTGCCTCACTATGCCCTTGTTTCTTGAAAGGCTTGCAATATTTAGGGCATATAATCATATTTAATTTTAATCCATTTAAACTCTTCTGGTCCAGATTCATCTGCTTATTCAACAATCTTAATATGTTTAGGGAAATTACCTAGCAAATTCACTTCCTCCTTTACTTTAGCACAACTAGGTCTAGTCCAATTTTGAGTTGCTAGGTCTATATGTGATGGATTACCAACTGCATGAGGTAATGAAAATACACATTCCTTACCAAATAAATTTGGAGGAAGTTCTGGAAAACTAATCCAAGCTATGGTAATTGGAGTCTCTTCATCAGGTGTCCACCATGGATTCCATTTTGTACAACGCATCAACCATATATCTGATTGAGCCTTTATATAAAAAGCTGGCTTTGAAAGAAGACGAACATAATCCTCCAATAAAGACAGCCTAATTAACACATGATTGTCTTCAATCAAGCTAACTGAACAATGACCCTTAATCTCACATTGAATTGGATTCACTTTACGTAATTCACCAATAGTAGGCTTCCCATATGAAAATTTCCCCAGAACAGCAAGTTGAAGCCCTTGTTGTACGATGGATTGCTTCACTTCTTGTTTCTTCCACTTCACAACTTGTTCTCCATAAAGGAACTCAACTGGTTTCAATGGTGGCGTAGCTAGGGTTTTCATGGGCATATTTATAAAAGTAGGGTTTAATAAATTTGCATAGGTTTTAGGTGTATTAGGGTTTGTAGAGGTTGGTAATGGCTGGGGGGGGGGGAGGAAGACGACGGACCAAACTCAGGAGGACGCTGGTCGCCAGCCGTGGAGGCCATGAAGGGCAGTCACCGGCGTGCACTGTTGATCTCTACTTTGAGGAGAGAGAAGAGGCTTTTTTGTCAATTTTTTCGCGAAGAAGGATTTCTAGGTTGACCAGTCAACACAAAAAATTTCTCTTCGCGAAGGCAATGAACAAAAATCATATGGGCAGCGTTTTAAACCGAGTAATTTAGTATTTTGAGCATATCTTGAGTTCTAGAGCTCCGTTTGAGGTGTCTTTTGCAGCGTTGTTCTCGTCTCAACAAGCGGGTAAATATATGACCTTTATTTTGATGTTTTTACATTATTATTTTCGTTGATTATTATTTTTATTCGTGTTTGGATTGTAGAAATTGGGGTTTTGATCCCCAAAGTTGAGAAATTGTAAATCCTGGATTTGAGGGTCAATTCGTTAAATTTGATGATTTTCTAGAGACTATATAAGTTTTGGGTAATATTTATTTTCAATTATTTTGGTAATCCGGCGCGTGGTACGGGATTTGACTATGTTGACTTTTCGAGCGGAGTTGGAAATTTTTATAAATTGTTAAATTGCGAGTATTGCGGTATATATTGATTGGTTTGTATGTTGTTTGATTCGTTTCGGACATTGGTTTGAAGAGTTAGAGAGGCGTTGGAATCGGTTATCGAATTTCGGAGCGAGGTAAGTATGATGTCTAACCTTGTAAGGGGAATTTATTCCATAGGTGTTATATTTGTCATGTGCTACATGTTGTGGGAGCTACGCACATATAAGGTGATGAGTGTCCGTTCGTATGCTAGAATTTCTTATTAAGTCCGGGTAGACTTAGACCCACGCCATACTTTAATTGTACTATTTTAGTTATTTTTGCCTGTTTAAATGCTTTAATTTACATTTAGCCTGAGACTACACTCGTGTAGAGTATTAGACTTACTAATCTAGATACTTGACGAGCTACTTGACTAGCCATGGAAATTGTACTTTTCTTTACGGATTTCTTCCGTGTTGTGCGTATCCATCCGATAGTTTTTCTTGAATTTTATAACTCACATGCATATTCCTGAGTGGGGTCAGTGACTCGTCAAACTTTCATATTCTAATGGGATCGGGCTGAACGCCTCAGCAATACTCTTATGGGATCAGACCGTTCACCACGGCGGTATCATGTAACACACTCTTATGCAATCATTATGTTCGCCTCGGCAGAGTAACATATTCTTATGGGATCGGGTCATTCGCCTTGGCAAGATTATGTATCACACTCTTATGGGATGCGCTTTTCACATCGGTAGTTCTATAAAACACTCTTATGGGATCGGGCTGCTCGCCTCGGCATAATCGTGCGGAATACTTGAAAGGGAGTTCACGTGCTCAAGGGTTTCCTTACTTTAGATGTGACCGTTGATTTACGTACTCACACTACACTTCTACATTGAATGTGCAGGTACTAATGCATGTATATTAGGTCGTCATCTTGGTGCATTGGCAGAGCTGCTGAGAGAACTTTATGGTGAGTTGCATTCTACGCGACGATTCGCAGCACACGAAGTCTCCATCTTATTCAGTTAATATATCTTGTCTATTTTATATTTCAGACAGATGTTATGGTAGTGTTGTATTGTTCTAGTAGACATTCATGCTCTTCTGACACCGGGTTTTGGGGGATCCTCGTGGATGTTCATTATTTTATTTCACGTTGTTATTATCACTTGAAAATATTATTTATTTATATTCGGAAATTTGGTAAAGAAAAGCACATCTTTTTATTAGTGCCATTTTTTATTCTATTTATTAAATAATATTCCTAATTTGAAAAATTAAAAAGGATAATTTATTGGAGGTTCATGCGTTGGCTTGCCTAGCAACACAATTAGGCTCCATCACGACCTATTATGGAATTTGGGTCGTGACACCAACACCCGAGTTTGGATTGAATTCATGTTTTCTTAGTCTTCCACTTTATTTGTGATGACTTTTTCCATGATTTTGGAGTAGTTTACTTTAGGGTTTG
Source organism: Nicotiana paniculata (assembly GCA_005239505.1). Lineage (NCBI taxonomy): Eukaryota > Viridiplantae > Streptophyta > Magnoliopsida > Solanales > Solanaceae > Nicotiana > Nicotiana paniculata. The sequence goes on along the minus strand of MDKI01190758.1, from coordinate 11,042 downwards.
ACATATATGGTGTTTTAATTGATGTTTTTGGATTTTAACCCTAGTTGTTTTCATGAATTAGTTTATTGAGATTTGAATTGATCGCAAGTTTGTTCACCGAATTATTTAATCTAACGATGAATATTTTTGGTGATTATCCTTGCATTTTTTTGTTTGGTTTAGTTTAATAATTTTATTAAGTAATCGAAAGAGCTTGCTGAATCGTCGATAAATCAAGTTCGGAGAATATTCAAGAGACGTTTTCTTAAAGACTAGTCCATTAACGCGTTCTTGCATATTTTCACAGTGATTTATATTAGTTCACCTCGTAGAGTTAAGATTTAATTGAGAGGGAAGTCTTGGCTAGATGATTGATCTAATCATCGAGTGAATTCGTGAGAATCATTAGAACATTAGATTTAATTAAATTAGAGATAATTCCTGATAAGCTATCTTGCACCTATTATGTCACGATCCTTCTTTCTCCCATTGATTATTTTGTTGTTTGTCAACTCTTGTATTTCTATGATCAATTGTTAATTGCTTTAGTTTTCATAGTTAGTAATCATCCCAACCAAAGTGTGAATCATCCGGAATAGCGTTAAGCCAGAAATTACTTGAAAGTTATTTAAGTCCAATCCATGTGGAGACAATAATTAAACTATACTATATTTGGCTAGCAAGCATCAACTTCGTGTTGTGTTTTCACGACCCAAATCCCAATTTAGGTCGCGATGGCGCCCAACTTCGATGTCAGGCAAGCCAACTTTAATTTACTAGCGATCCCTTTTTAATTTATAAACAATTCACCATACTTCAGAGGTTTTTCTTTCAAAAACATAAATTTGAAGTAAATTAGTGAATTAAACGACCAAAGTGAGCAATAAATATATTAATCACCACCAATGATTACAACCCAAAAGAATAGAATATCCACTATGTGGGCATGCCAGGAACTGGCGTCGCAGGTCTACGGGCATCTAATAGAAACGCGTATCCAAAAGAAAGTACAAGTTTGCCCTACTGTAACGACCCGATCGGTCGTTTTGACTTCTAGCGCGTCGTTCAGTGGGTTGAAGTCGTGAGCAGTTCCATTTTAGGCATTATGAACCGTGGGCGTGGTCGGAACTGAATTCCAGGAAGTTTAGAATTTATTTTGGAAGAAAATTCTCAATTCAGAAGCCTTAAGTTGGAGAAATCAATTAAGAGTGGAATTTTGAATAAACGATCTCCGAATCAGGATTTGAAGATTCCATCATGTTCGTATGATGATTTCAGACTTGGGTGTATGTGCGGATCGGGTTTTAGATAACCCGGGAGCATTTCGGCGTATATTATGGAAGTTAGCATTTTAAAAGAATTTCATGAATTTGGGGTTGAAGCGCGTATCAGTGAGGTTGGTGTCTGTTTGGGATTCCAAGTCTGGGAATAGCTCCTTATGGTGATTTTGGAATTGGGAGCGCGGTCGGAAGTGAATTTAGATGTCCACAGGTCATTTTGGTGTCATTTGGCTAAAGATAGAAATTTGAAGGTTTTTGGGAAATCCGGTCGGAAGTGGAAGTTTTGATATCGAGGTCGGAATGCGATTTCGGAAGTTGGAGCAGGTCTGTAATGTTAAATATGACTTGTGTGCGAAATTTGAGTTCAATCGGACATGATTTTATAGGTTTTGGCATCAGATGTAGAAGTTTGAAATTCTAAGTTCTTAAGGAATTGGATTCGAGGGCGATTCGTGGTTTCGGCATTGTTTGATGTGATTTGAGGGCTCGATAAAATCCGTGTCATGTTTTGGAATAGGTTGGTATAATTGGACGGGGTCCCGGCGGCCTCCGGTGGATTCCGGGTGGTTAACGGATCAAAGTTGAAGTTGGAAAAAGGGCTGAAGCTGCTATCATCAGGTGTAATCGCACCTGCGAGGTTTTGGCCGCAGGTGCGGCTTGGGAGTTGCAGGTGCGAGCGTGGGCTTGTCTTGGTTGGGAACCGCAGGTACGAAGGATTTCCGCACCTGCGAAGCCGCAGGTGCGGGAATTAGGGCGCAAGTGCGAGTTGGCTGGAGATGAGGGAAACCGCAAGTGCAAGTGATTTGGTCACACCTGCGGGAACGCAGGTGCGGATTAAGGACCGCGGGTGCAAAAAATGTGCCTAGGCAGATTGTTTTTAAGTGAGAATTTGGTTCATTGTCTTCACTTTCTTCATGGAATAGGCGATTTTGGAGGGCTTTCAAAGGAGATTTCACCAAGTATCATGAGGTAAGTAAATTCCCCCCATTTTTGAATTTAATGCAAGATTATTACACAGATTTGGTAGTAGAAATTGAGGAAAATTTGGGAAATATTGAAGAAACCTAGAATTTTGGGAATTTGGATTTTAGCCACGAATTGAGCATGCATATTAGAATAAATTGTATATTTGAGTTAGTAATGCTATGGATAGGGTATATCTTTGAGAAATTTCGGATTCAGGGCACGTGGGCCCGAGGGCATTTTAGTCATTTCACTGAGCGGAGTTGGGAAAGTATATGATTTGGAATTGCTGTAAATATTAGAGTATATTTTCATTCGCTTTTCGTTATTTGGATAGTTTTGGAGCGTTGTGCGACGTTTGGGGTCATCGGAAGGGCTTGGAGGCCGGTTAAGGAATTTCGGAGCAAGATAAGTCTCCTTTCTAACTTTGTGAGGGGGAATCGTCCCCCTAGGTAAATTAATTCAGTATATGATATTATCTTCGGGGGCTACGTACGCACGAGGTGACGAGAGTCCGTGGGTAGCTACTATTATGCCATGTCCGGGTAGCCTAGGACCCACTAGCATGCTCTATGTGTGTACCTGTAACCCTGCCTGTAATAATAAACTGCTAATATGACCAAAAACGTAATTGAATGTTTAAAAAGAAAACTAGAGTTCATATTGTTAACCTTCTGAAAGAAATTTGTTTCCGCTGTGAATATATGTGTACCTGGACTGGATTGTATCATGGAGTATTACTAAACTGGACAAATGAGGTTAAAAAAAAAAACAAAGATTTCAAAACATATATTTCTTGTTTCTTTTAATAAAGACTTTACCATTTTCCTGAGAAAAATGGTTTTCTTGATAAAATACGATTTTATTATGTGGATATGTGTAACTTTGGGTGCCTGAGTCGCTTGAGTGATTCGCGGGCAGGAAGAGACCCTGTATTTGTGTATGTATTCTTATGAGCACCCGAGTCGCATGTATGATTCGCGAGCAGGCTAGCCGTATTATATTGAGAGGTGCACTTTTGGGACGGGCCGGTCGATCCCTCGGCAGTGCACGGAGAAGATTATTATATTGAGAGCCGCACTTTTGGGACGGGCCGATCGATCTTCGGCAGTGCGTAGAGAGATTAAGAGATGCACTTTTGGGACGGGCCGATCGATCCTTCAGCAGTGCGTAGAGAGATTGAGAGATGCACTTTTGGGACGGGCCGATCGATCCTTCGGCACTGCATAGAGAGATTGAGAGCCGCACTTTTGGGACGGGCTGATCGATCCTTCGGCAGTGCGTAGAGTGATTTAGAGATGCAATTTTGGGACGGGCCGATCGATCCTTCGGCAGTGCATAGAGAGGTTGAGGGGTGCACTTTTGGGACGGGCCGATCGATCCTTCAGCAGTGCACGAGCGTGACTATCTTATGACTCCGGCCGGTTGTCTTAACCTTGTGTGCGCATGACTATTTGGTACTATTCTGTTGGTATTGGCTTGACATGTATTTGGGAAAGAGGAAAGTGTACATTGTTATTTATTCTCAGTGGTTACCTGGATTTCTGTACTTGATATGTGCTCATTGCTTACTGTCTTACATAGCTATTGTATTTCATTGTATTTTGTCATATGTTGTATTGTCGGACCTTAGTTAGAGTCTAATTTGCCCTCTCGTCACTACCTCTCTGAGGTTAGGCGGGCGACTTACTGACTACACGTGGTTTTGTACTCATGATGCACTTGATGTGCATTTTATTGCACAGGTACTCTCACAGCAATGTGGAGGATTCGCAGACTTAGGCGAGCTGCACCATCCGGAGGCGATCCGCAGCTGGCAGAGTCACCTTCATACTGTATTTGACTCATTTTAAATTTCCTTGTCCAGTTGTATTTCGGACAGGCTTTGTAATATTTGTATAATTCTTAGAAATTGCTCATGTACTTGTGACGCCGGATTCTGGGGATGTGTTGGGGATTTATTTCATTAAACTGAATTGATATGCTGTCATAATTAAGTTTACTAAAATTTATTTATTTGATTATGAAATGCAAGGAAAGGTAACGATTTCGAAAAAGTTAAAACTGGAAAGTTATTTCAATTAATTAATGGTTTGGCTTGCCTGACCTTGTGTCCGGCGCCATCACGGCCTTAGGGATTTTGGGTCATGACACCTACTGTCTGAAGAAAAGTAATACACACATAGAAAAAAAAAAGAGGAACTCCAAGGTGCTTCCAGAGAGATACATCAAGGAAAGTAGCTCACCGAGAAGTCCACGCCAAATACACGTCAGGGACGAGCTCCGGATGAATACCCAGATGCACCTGCCTCAGAGCCGGTACAATTAAGTACATAAGCGTAGCATGAGTACATAAACAGATATGTACCCAGTGAGTATCCCGCCTAATCTCGAAGAAGTAGTGACGAGAGGTAGACGAGATACTTACTAGGGTCAACATTTTTAAATAACATAATTTAATAAAAACTAGGCAGGCATAATAGTCGTAGAAATCACAAAGATATAAATTATCAAGTATAGTTGTAATTACCATTGCATGTTAAACTCCACTAGCATATAATGTACTAAATTTCCTTTTCACATGAAACAATTTATACAGTTACAACAAATTCCCAGTAAATCATATAGCACATAATAGGCCAGAAGCGTACGGCCGAAACGTCACGAAAATAAATGTGCACTGCCGAGGGTCGAATGGCTCAAACCATAGATGCATCTATTACCCCACTCGTGAATCGAACATGCGACGCGGTTGACATAATAGTAGGGATTTTCCGCTCACAAATCATACATGTGATGGGGGTGCCGCATACATACATAAAATTATCAATATTTAGAGAGTTACCAGAGATTATACTTTGAAGCAAGAACTTAAGCAACATAATATGGAAACATAACTTCCTAATATTCTCATGCCAATTCAAGGATAATAAGCAACTCAAAATGCATGTAGGAACACATGTAAGGCACATATAAGCATGCTTGTGAGTCCTAGAACTACCCAACATAACATAGTAGTAGCTACGCACGGACTCTCGTCACTTTGTGAGTGTGTAGCCCCCGCAAATAAGGACATGCAATTATTTATAATCACCTATGGGGACAATTCCCTCTTAAATGGTTAGAAAGGAGACTCACCTTGTGTCGAACCTACTCTACGGGTCAGGAACGTGCCCGAAACTCCAAACTCGTCATCCAAGGACTCGAAACTAGCCAAAGGTTATACAAAAATCTATTTATACTCAAAAGTATGAAATTCTCCTATTTACATAGTTATTTCACCTTACTTTGAAAAATCCTAAAATATACCCCCGGGCCGATATGCTCGGATTTCGGAAATTTTCGACGGAAACACTTACCCATAGCCTAAGGATCATTAATATATAGTTTTTGTATGATTCCATGGCAAATTTCGTGGTAATTTTCCAAATTTTCTTAAAACCTAGCTTTTCACTCTGACTTCTGATTTTCCACTAATTAGGAGGTTAATCTACCTAGGATTTCATGTATTAAACTAATATTGGAGTAGAAATCACTTACCTTTCAGTAGCTAGGTGGATTGGCCCTTTCCCAAGCTTCATAAGTCGATAATGGTGGAAGAAAAAGGGATAAAATGAGCCTTTCCCATGTTTAAAAGAACACACTGCCTGGCAGTGGTTTCGCACCTGCGGCTCGAGGACCGCACCTGCAGTCTCGCACCTGCGAAAATGGACGAGGAAGCCCGGGCCTGCACCTGCGGAGAGGATACCGCACCCGCGACTCCACTCCTGCTGAACTTTGTCCGCACCTGCGAGAAATGGGCTGCCCGCTGGGGGTTGCACCTGTGAGGCTGGGCCGCAGGAGCGATGCCGCACCTGCGACTGGGCAACCGCACCTGCGGTCACACCAGAACAGGTGCACCAACAACTATTTTAGCTGGTTTTTGTCCTTGTGTGGTGTCCGGTAGGCACCTGGGCCCACCCGATCTCCCGTCCAAATATACCAACAAGTCCCAAATCATAATACGGACTCGCTCGAGCCTTCGGAACACTCAAAACAACCCTAAAACTCAAAATCACATCCCAAAATCCCTAGAATCATAACTTAAGAACTTCAAGTTCTTAAATTCGCTAACAATGCGCCAAACCGACCTATACTACAAGAAAGTCATAAATGACATAACAGAACTATTCCCAGTATCGAAATTCCGTTCGGACCTCGATAACACAAAAACACGTTCCAAACCAAATTTCAAACTTAAGGAAACTCTAATTTTGATATTGGGCGCCAAATAATATATTGTGCTAAATCGGGAATCAATTTTTTTCTTATCTTTTTGTTTTATTTTTTTAGTTAACTTGTCTTCAAGATTTCTTTGTTGTACCTGACAAGTGCTAAGGATAAAACTTAAAAATTATCCATGATATTAAACTCTAATTGCTGCTGAAGATCGAGTACAACCAGCCTAAGAAAATGGTTGAAGAGTTAACAACTGAATATTATCACACGTCTGCTATTTGTTTAAAATGTTGCGGAAATCATATGTGGGTTAACTATCAAGCAGGTAAGTTTTCCTTCTATGGTTGATCTTTTGAAAAGTCTTACTTTGTTTCTAGCCCGTACAGGTATAAGGTTTAATATGGGCACAATCTTAACTCTAGTTGGGATGAATACCCTTATTATGACTAGAATGAAAGCAAAGTGAGACAACCACCTTCAGAGGAGAAAGGTTGTTTAGAAGAGCTTATGTATAGGTTCATGAATAGTATAGAAGAAATATTTATATAAAATGATGAAGCCATTAAAAACCTAACAACGCAAGTGAGTCAAATAGTAAGTATACTTTCAGAAATCTCATTGCATTGTGATAGTGAATATATCGAGGAGATGGCCTATAAGAATGAGCCTACCCAAGAGGATGAGAATCTACGGAGAGAGCTTTCCACTCTGCAAGAGGACTCTAATTCAACTAGATGATTGAAAATATAGATTTGGTTGAGTGTAAAGAAATGGAAGAAGAGTTAAACCCCCATCCACCTTTCTACATTTACAACCATTAGTAGAAGAGAATGAGAACATATGGTATTTGACATACCGCAGGAAGATGCATGGATTGATCCTATGAAAGAATTCAGGAAAAAGTTGAGGATTATCCTGAAGGAACGATTCACCGCTGAAAATGAGGTCAAGTAAGAAAGAAAAGAGCGAGTCTTCTAGATTCCTCAAATGAATTTGGCCTAATGAGATCTATAAATAATTTCAAGGAGCAGAAACGAGGATCGAATTTAGAATTAGGGGTTGAGTTCATAAGTTCTCAAAAATGAAAAAAAATCAGGAGAGCTTCCTTTACCTCTTGCTTTTTACTGGTGTGTCATGGGGACATGTAAAAATTTATAGTTCGGGGTGGAGGATGTAAACATGTGTATATGTTTTTTTAATATTTATGTGTTTTTCATCATTATTTGAAAAACAAATTAGAGTTTTCCCGACGATGGATCTCCTAGACAGTTTTCTTGAGGGAATAAAGTCAAAAAAAATATGCCTTTTATTTTTTTTAGGTAGTGTAATATGATTCCCCCATAATTTTTTTTGTGTCGCAGTTCTTTTTCAAGGGTTTTTGCAGAACCGAAATAATTAATTTTTTTAGGAATAAAGGAGTATTATGTTGTTTTGATAATTGGAGGCAATTTTCTTGACTTTGTTGTGCCTTGAGACCGTTTAGTGCCTTAGTTGTGATGCCTAGGCTTAGTTCTTGACTCTTGTTTAAGTACCTGATATTGTTTGGTTTTGACTATGCTTTACTGCTTTGACCAGAGAGTCGGGATAGATCCGATCCTAAGTGAATTATGTACCAATCTGTGTGTGAGGTTTTATTGATAATTTGTGCATGTCAGTTTGGGTCTAGAACTTGCCTTGTGTATTTGCAAAGCCAATTAGCAGTTTTTTTCAATCTAGGAAGTAATATATGCATTTCTTTGTTGAGCCAGATATATGATTTTACCCACCAAATTAGTTTTTATCCTAGTTAGCCTTTTGATCTTGTAATCTTATTTTCTTTAGAAACCACACTACAACCTTGACTCCGTTTTGTTTGAATTGACTATTTGTTTGAACCATTTACCTCTCTTAAGCACTTGAATTTTCTATGATCTTGTTAAAAGCTAAGTGGAGGTATGATTAAGTTTTAAGTGGAACTGAGTAAAATGGAGAAAGGTGCACTGTTTGAAAATTTGTGAGAGCCACATGTAAGTAATTGAAAGATAGAAAAAAATGAAGTTACTTGAGGAAAAAAATATCAGAATTTTGAAAAGAAAAAAAGGACTTTGTGTATGTATTAGGAAAAAAATCGATTCCTTGCTAGTGGTACTTCTTATCTTATATGTGCTTAAAGAAATTGAGAGCTTGGTGCTATTAGGTTGTGAAGGTTGGAATTTGGCTCAACATAAGTGTGGGTTGAATTGTTAATGTATATGTATTAAAGTGCTTAGAGATGTGTAGTCACTATTTTCTATATGCATCCTACCAGTCCCTTAGCCTACATTACAACCAATTAAAGTCCTACTTGATATTTGACATAATGAGCTCAATTATGTAGAGTATTACACTACGAGCAAGCCTATGGTGCGTCTTTAGTGTCACTTGAATTTTAATTCTGAGAGTGAATAAACTCTTTCTATCTTGAGTTCCTTCTTAAAATTTATTGTATGTGGAACTACACTCTATTATTTGTGTGAGGGCACATGACTTGTGAAGGAACAATAACGTCTTTGGCTTCTATGTTTTATTAAGTGAACATGTTTATAAAAATAATACAACGTGCTTTTGAGTCGAGTCTTGAGCCTAGGACGTTACTGTATGATGCTTAGTCTGCATAATTATTCTTCGCAGGATGAGTTAGGAGAGTTTCCTGAAAAAAGTCATCTCTATGTGAAGTGTAGTTTAATTACTCAAGGACGAGCAACGGTCCAAGTATGGGGTGTTGATGGTAGTCTAGGAACTTACATTTTAACTACATTTTGCACTCTACTTACTACACTTTCATTGTATTTGAGACTAATTGCTAGTACTTGGTACTTATTATGTGTCTTATGCTGTGTAGGAAGTGATTTGGAGTGGAGAAAAATGTTTGGAGCTAAAATGGATGATTTGGAGCTTTGAAGTCTGACTAGATATCAAAAATTGAGAAACAAATCCTACTTTGGAAAAATTGCACTACCACGCTGCGGTGCGAGGTGCGGGGTGCTAGTGCAAAATTCATGCAGAGTAAAAAATCAACTCCTTGAAGATCCTCACTAATGAGGCACATGGGGCGGCGCATAGCGCGCCGTGCTAATGTATTATCGCTGTCCAATTGTCCCACTCCGGCTTGGAAAGGGTAGTTTCGTCCGGTCCCATTTTTAGATGGTATAAATGCATTTAAAAAAATACAATCTTTAGAGGACTTTTGACCTACCGAAGATTTGAAGAGCATTGGAGACTCAAAGAACAAAGATTCATCATTCTTTCCTCAACTCAACACTCGAGTTTTGATTGAATTTATGTTTTCTTATTCTTCAACTTTATTTGTGATGACTTTCTCCATGATTATGGAGTAGTTTACTTTAAGGTTTGTGTCATGCCCCGAAATCCCACCGTCGGGCCGTGATGGCGCCTAACGTTGAACCCGCTAGACAAGCCAACGTGTGTAGTTAAACTAGCATCATAACCTCATTCTAACAGAATACACTAAATCAGTTCACAAATTAAACAGCGGAAATAAATACGATTTTAAGCTAAGCAAAGACAATCACAATACATCGACGCAAAATTTCCCAAAACCTGGTGTCACTAACTCACGAATTGTCTAAGAGTGATAAATACAAGTATGAAAGTAAATACATGTCTGCCTCTGAAACTAAAGGAAAAAAAAGACAGAATTGAAGACAAAGGGATGGAAGAGACGCCATGGCCCACGAACGCCAGCGGGTATACCTCGAAGCCTCTATAATGAGCTGGAAGACACTCCCACTAATGATGTCCTCCGGCTCCGGCTGCATAATATGCACAACATAAAGAAGTGCAGGTGTAGCATCAGTACAACCGACCCCATGTACTGAGTAAGTGCCTAGCCTAACCTCAGCTAAGTAGTGACGAGGCTAGAACAAAACTACCAAATAAACATGTGCAGTTCAATTAAACATATATACATATATACAACGGATAAGAAATATAGGGAGAAAACAATTAATGAAGGAAGGGGAACATGCTATGGGGAGATAACAGTTTCACATAAGAAATCTCAATAAGGAAAGGAACAACAAGCCAGCATATCAACAAGGACAAGATATCACAAACTTGCACGGCATCACCCGTCATGTTTTTACTCTCGTCCTCACTATGTAGTGTATAATGTAATCAATGTAAATTATGGCACGGCATCACCCTTCGTGATTTTACTCTCGTCCTCACTATGCAAATGTATAATGTAATGAATGTAAATCATGGCACGGCATCACCCTTCGTGCTTTACTCTCATTCTCACCAAGACAAGTGCACGGCATCACCCTTCGTGCTTTACTCTCATTCTCACCAAGACAAGTGCACGGCATCACCCTTCGTGCTTTATAACTTTTCCTCGCCCAAACATCAATCACAAACAAGGTAAGGAAGTAAACTGAATAGATATAGGAATCCCGGCAAGGGAACAATAATTAAACAATTATATCCCGGCAAGGGTAATCATCAATTACACAATTAAATCCTGGCAAGGGAACATCAGCTGCACAATTAAATCCCAATAAGGGTATATTTCAATAACTATTTCTCTTTCTTTCACTTTCATTTCCATGATTTATTCTATCA
>ML349414.1:0-26985 GCA_005239505.1 Nicotiana paniculata | reverse complement strand
TATATATATATATATATATATATATATATATATATATATATGGGTCGGGCATGCCGCATCGGTCATTATATGGTACCTATTGAGCGTGAGTGTTGATTGATGAGAGATGAGTCACGAGTGACTGAGAGGCTTGCCCGAGAGACTTTACATTGTGAGTGACACTGTGCCCGAGGGGCTTATTTTCTATGAAACTACTGTTTTCACTCTTCTTTACATTTCAGCCTCTAAACGATAAATGTTGAACCAATGTTTTATATGAGATTTGAAAAGGGAAAACTGGAGTTTCTATGACATTTTCGGAACGTAGATTCCTGACTCGAATTATTGATTTCCACTGAAAATTGTGATATGATTTTACATTATTTTTTTAGCTCGTCACTGCACTAAAGTCCTTATTTATATTTGTTACTTACTGAGTTGGTGTACTCACGTTACTCCCTGCACCTTGTGTGCAGATTCAGGTGCCAGGGTCAAGTGAGTTTTGATTCATCCTCATTGGAGCATTTACCGGAGATTGTGAGGTAGTTGCATGGTGTTCGCAGACCCACCTTTCTCCTTCCCATTTTGTCGTTATTTACATTTCCTAGACTGGTTGTATTAAGGAAATCGTGTCAGATTCTGTGTTCTATTTAGTTGCTCATGACTGTTGACTCCGGGTTTTGGGGTTATTATACAGATGTTTTCATTGATTATCCGCATTTGTGAAATACTAAACATGTAAGGTTATGATAAGTCGCGTTATTGTTTTAAATGGAAAGTTCCTCGTATTATGTTCAGTAAATTGGCTAGCCTAGTACCACGATAGTCGCCATAACGACCAGTTTAGATTTGGAGTCGTGACAAGTTGGTATCAGAGCCTAGGTTACATGGGACTCACCGGTCATGAGCAGGTTTAGTAGAGTCTTGTGGATCGGTACGGAGACATTTGTACTTATCTTCGAGAGGCTGTAGAACCCTTAGGAAAAATTAACATTCTTGAATTCTTGTCATGCTAATCCATTTATTCAGCTAAAAACGTAACTCTTTGAATTCCTTTCATGTATTTGAATGCGCACGTGAGCGCTCGGTATCAACCGTGCATCGACGGCTTGTGATTTCCATGGGTGAGATGTGATTTTCTTAGCGTGTGGATAATGACCCAATCGGGAGGACTTGAGGTCGGGTTTTGTCTGTGGTTTCGGTTGTGTGAGCACATGCATTTGGGACTTATATAACCGGTTGTGTCCTTATTGGTGGGATTTTTGTGACTGGATGACTATATGGCGAGTGTGATTCGATGGTGAGGTGTGTTCAGATTGTTTGATTGTGACAAAAGGATTGGCTGGGGATGTAGCAAGAACTATTGAGTGTTTGACTTACGCCCTGGGTTGGCATATGGCCTCGAGTTGTGAGTGTACTGGAGGACCACTCATGTTGTTTAGTTGTGGAGTGAGGTGGATCTTTCTGTTGTGTTATGAGTTCCTGGTGATGTCTTGTGGGTTGACCAATGCCCCAACAACGTTCATGCATTTGATGAACAACGTATTTCAGTCGTATTTAGATCCTTTTGTTATTGTGTTCATTGATGACATCCTGGTGTACTCTCGTAGCCAGGAGGAGTATGCTCGGCATTTGAGGATGATATTATAGAGATTGAGGTAGGAGGAGCTTTATGAAGTCCTCCAAGTGTGAATTGACTCAGTTCGGTAGGATTCTTGGGGCACGTGGTGTCCAATAAAGGTATCTAGGTGGTCAGACGAGTGTGGGGAGAGCTTCCAGAAGCTCAAGATTGCTTTGACCATAACTCCAATGTTAGTTCTGCCATCAAATTCAGGTTCTTATATTGCGTGTTGTGATGCCTCGAGGGTAGGTGTTGGTTGTGTTTAAATGCAGAAGGATAAAGTGATTGCATAATAGCTATGATTTCTGGAAGGGTATGGAGAGATTTCAGTCTGAGGCTAAGCAGGCAAGGCTAGTTCCCGCGGGGTGTCCTGAGACTGTGTGATCCTTAGGTGGATTTGTAGCAAGTCCTCTTTCACCAGTAAGTGATATATGTTGCAATTTGCGTTTAGATCGCTTGTGGAAGTTGGCACGTCTTTTCCAATGGGAATGCGAGAATTGCAGATGATTGAAGATATTAGATGGTTTGTGTTATATGAGCTTATGAAGGATTTAGTTGAATCTCACTATGGTATTGTGGCAGTGATAGTGTATGGGCATTATGAGTTATTGTTGCCTTGATGGTTTTGAGCGAAGTGGGGGAATCTGCCAATGATAACTTGGTTGCACGATTATATGATGTATTGGTTTATGTTCAAGGTATAACGGTGAATCAGTTATGATCTACAGAGGTGGAGTTTGAGAATGACTCGAGTAATGGAAATTATTTTTGGGTGCAGGGTGTATTATACTCTGTGGGGAAATAGGTTCTATTGAATGATTGAGTTGTATTTGTAAAAGGTGTAGCGTGTGTGGGGTAGAAACTCGCTGGGTTGTTTAGGGCGGTGGGTTAATTCCTTGGGTGTTGGTGTGCTAATGGGGGGCACAGACCGTCAACTAATAGCATATTTGGGTGAATGGGTGAATGGGTAAACGTAATTTAGTCCGAACCCCGAGTTTAGACCAAGCGGGCCCGGGGTCGAGTTTTCACTTTTTTTGAGAAAACTTAGGAAAAATTATATTTTTCAATAAAGCTAGTTCCTTTAGCATTAGTTAATGATAATAAGTTAATTTTGATTAGATTCGAGCAAAATAGAGGTGAATTCAAAAGGAAAAATAATAATTGAGCAGTGAGTGGCCTGCGGAGTTGAGGTAAGTGTTTGGTCTAACTTTGGCTTGAGGGAATAGGACTCCCCACTTTTTTTTTATGTGAAACGCATGGTCGTGGTGTATAGGTGTGGTAACGATTATCTATGCACCACCCGTATTGTCTGTTAAACATGACCCCCTTCACGTTCCTCACTTATTTGATCATTATCTTAATTGTTATATGTTCATTATTGCTTCTATGACTATTTGGCCTTGTTGATCTGTTGTTAGATATTGTTGTGATTATTTGGAAAGATTATTGGTTGTTTGAGCTGGTTTCCTTGTGATATGTATTACGGTTGAGAGGTTTGGCATTATTTTTTTATGAATTATATAAATATATTTATGTTCCTGGTGGTTTCGTTTTGATAATATTGAGGAACTTGTGAGAAATGCAGTATAACTGTTTCGTAATTGTTGAGGTTCACGTGGTTATTGGGTTTCATTGAGTTATTTCCAATTGTTATTATAAGTGTGTTAAAAATATTGGATGTTCTCTTGAGTTTATCATAGTATATAAGGATTGAGCTGGATTGACAGCGTTACGGTGTTTACTTATATTCTGGTTGGTTTTATTGTGAAATGATATTGATTAAATCTTACGAGCTATATGATTTTCTGTTTGAAATTGTGGAAATAACAGTATTGTGAAAGGCTTGGCCTGAATTGTGAAATTCTTTATGAATAAATTGATATGATATGTCTGGTGGGATCGGGTTTCACGCTGCAACAAGGAGTGATAAGGGTTGACAGGTGGGATCGGGTTGCACGCCGCAACAGGAGAAATAAGAGTGATATATTTAGGGAGGAGCAATAAGGGAGGACAGGTGGGAGCGGGTTGCACGCCGCAACAAGGAGCGATAAGGGAGGACATTTATATTTTTACTGATTTTCAAAGAAAATAAAGATTCGAAAAGCTAAATGTTTATTTTTACTGTTTTTTTTTTTGAAAAACAAAGATTTGAAACTTTCTATTTTATATTACTATTTTCATATTTTGGCACTACTTTTATTCAAAGATAAAGTTTGAAAACTTGGAAATTGTTGAGGATTGGTTATAGCTGAGGCCTGAAAGAGGCGGTTGTGTTACTTTATTATTGTTGCAGTATTTGAATTGATGTGTTTAGATTTCCTTCCTGTTTTATAATTATTGTCTTAGATATATTTTCTTGTTCGTGTAGAATTTTTTTATTGTGTTATCGTATATATATTAATATCACAGGTTTATTGTTAAAGCCCCGCCTTTGCCTCGTCACTACTTCGCCGAGGTTAGGCTCGACACTTACTTAGTACATGGGATCGGTGTACTGATACTACACTCTGTGCTCTTTTTCACAGATCCAGGTACTAGTCAGCAGTAGAGGATTCCAGTACGACCAACCGATTCATTTGGAGACACAAGGTACATCTGCCCCGCGTTCGCAGATTCCGAGAGTCTTCTCCCTTTTCTACATACACTATTTTATATTATTCAGAATAGTCGCACTATTTGTTTCAGCCATTATTTGTAGAATTCTTTAGTAGTTCGTGGATTGTGACACCAGACCCTGGGGTAGTCTTAGAGTTGTTTACATAATTAGTTTGTGATCCGTTTTATTTAAATGGTCATTGTTATCATTTTATTTTATTTCTGTTGGGAATTTTTTTAATTAGGCGCAATTGAAATTTATTTGTTTATTCTCAAGTAATTGATCAAGGAAATTAGTTAATCGACTGCTAACATTGGCTTGCCTAGCAAGTGTGGTGTTAGGCGCCATCACGATCCCTGAGGTTGGGAATTTGGGTCGTGACACCGTCCGATCTGTTTCTTCAGTTTAATTGAGATTTGCATAGAGTGAGTGACTCTCGAGAATGGTTATGATGGATTCAAGGTTTATATTTAATAATTGGGAATCTTTAAGATGTGTGTTTGGCTAATAATTGAGATTTACTTTGGAAGGTGTCAAGACTTGTGACATTTCTATATTATTATGGAACCTACATTTCGGTATCATGAAAAGAGAAAAATAGTTTAAATTCATAGAAAGCCTCTTTAGAGTGAGTATTTGAGATGTGGTACATTTGGGGTGCTTAAGAGATATCCAGTGGCTTATAAGCCTTAGGGCGATGTGGTTCTATACTAGGGTCTCGCGTGGTGATTGCTGGTTGAGGATTTTGGTACTATGGCAAAGAGAAGAATCAATTAGAAAGTAATTCAGAAGGAACTCGGAGAAATAGGAAAGCTTGGTAGTAGATTGGATCGTCATGGTAATGAGTAAGATCGATTCTTTGGGTGCTTATGATGTTTTAAGGTTCTACGTGTGATTCGGGCCAATGCTCTTAGGTTTTGACAACCTCCGTAGCTTGGTTGAACTTGAAGAATTCAGTCCCGACAGTTTGGTTTTGTGCAAATGGGATTCGGAGAGTCCTGGATGGCTTCTACTTCGGTTAGATATGTATATTTTCTTCTAGCGTGAGAGGCATGTGATGTATAGTGATTTTACTTCTAGATTGGATCAAATGGAAAGTTCTTAGCTATTTGAGTACGTAGTTGCTTGTGGCTCGGAAGAGATTAGGAAGTTCTCATATTTTTCATAGGATGGCATGGTGTGTGCGGTATGTTGTGTAGGGTTGAGATTTGCATGTGGTCACGACTCAGTTCTGAAAGGAAGGTCATAAATTCTTGGGCAGCATGGACAATTTCAGATGACTAGGTAAATGATATCACTAATTGGTGCGGCTCGATGAGGCTATACGTTTCAGAAAAGGTAACGTGTTTGAGTTAAAGGTACTTCATCAGTATCGCGGTGCTCTCTTGTTGGATCGGCTGCTGATGTTCAAGGTTTCTTGGTGGTACAGAAGAGTTATAGGGGTATTTCTAGTGGAATGACTGAGTATTAGAAGTGTGTATCATATTCGAGCGGTGGAGTTGGAATCAGATAGGGTGATTCGTGCGCTACATGGACTTCAAGACTGAGAGTTCTCGTAGACAGGTTATTTTGTGGCTGTGGAATGTGAAGATGTGAGCCAAGCTAGTCAGAGGTTAGTACGTGCCATGATTAGGTCATTGTGAACTTTCTATGAGTTATCTAGATGTTGTGGGTGTCCAAAGTTAGTTTAGGGTTCATTGGTAGGCCAGAATAGGTGTGTGTTCTGCACCGGCTCGAAATTGTTGTCTCCAAATTGCTATTGTTGAGGGATGTACCATTCAATTTCCATTGAGTTTATTCGTGTTCTGGAGTGATCTATGAGTTGTCCTTCGGTGTTGCGAGGAGCTGTGATTGTTGGTTATATGCACATATGGTACGGATCTATTTGGGCCTTATAGCGGGATTTGAAGAAGTTAAGTAGTCGGGTATTGCGAGATTGAGACGTATTGGTTATGTGCTTTCAGGTTCGTGTGGCATGGTATCGTCCGATTCCCCGTGGTTATGGAAATGCACTTTGAGTACTTGATGTCGAATTGCGTATGGTTATTGATTTTGAGCAACGTGGCTCGAAGTATTTCATGTCGACCAGTGTTGGGATGGGGTCGCTCATTGCAACAAATTTTTGTGGAGGTATGATCCTTCGAGTTAGATTCGTGTGTTCAGGTTCTACGATGTGTGATGGGTTCTCAGCATTTTGTTGTGGTGATACTGGTGAGCTTGCGGTACAGCTCTCGCAGTGGAGTCACTTTTTCCATGATTTGAGTACATTTGGGATGTTATATGTTTGTACACAGACTGCACGAGTTGTAGCTTTCAACTGTATTGATGCGTCACGTCACTAGAGTGGTTGTGGTAGATGAGAAGAGGTCGTCGGACCTGGTATGGGTGCTACCGGGTTGGTCGTGGTTTATGTGGGAGGATATTGATGTTGATCGGCTTAGAAATTTTTCTATACTTCCTGTCGAAGAGAGGGAGTTCCATCACTTGTTGACCCGACGAATAGTTGCTAGTTTCTAGTGTTTCTTTTATCATTGGCTATATATGAAAGTGTTAGAACAAGGCTTTGCTTGATAAGAGGTTATTTACCGGTATTGGGTCGTTTTGAGCAGCTATTGTGATTAGGAGTTATCGCTATGAGTGTTTAAGCCATGTGGTATTTCATGTGATTACATTTTGGGTTACGGATATGGCTTGATACAGCGTGTTCAGACTTATTCAGTTATAGATGTGGGACTTTGATCTTAAAAGTTATTTCAGAAGTGGAAATTTGGTTCTAAGGTTTATGGGTTAGGTTGGATTACGAAATTTCAGCTATGTTGCGCTATTGTATCTATATGGGGTAGGGTGACGTGGGATCACCCCCGATTTGTGTGTGGTCAAGCTATTTGGCGATTTTGATGGCTTCTGGAACAACTCTTGGCACGTTGGAGGACGAAGGTTTGTTTAAGTGGGGGAGAATGTACAACCCGGTCGGGCCTTTCGAGAAATCAGCCATATTTTCCCATTTCTGCTTCATTCTTGTATCGTTCAGCTCTTTTGTGTTGCGTTGGGTTGATTGGCTCAGGTTCGGAGTGGTTGTGATGAGAAATGAGACACTTAGTCTCTTAGGATGGTGAGTTAGTTGGAAAAGTCAATTGGAAGTTGACTTATAGGTAAATGATCTCGGAATGTGGTTTTTGTGGCTCAAATAGCTTCATTAGGTTATTTGGGACTTAGGAGTGTGTTCAGAATGTCATTCGGAGGTCCGGAGTAGAACTAGGCTTGAATTGGCGAAATTGGATTTTTGGCGATTTCCGATCGGCAGTGGAAAATTAGCTATCGGGGTCGGAATGGAATTCCTAAAGTTGGAACAGGTTCGTACTGTTGTCTGGGATGTGTGTGCAAACTTTCAGGTTTTTCGGACGCGGTTTGAGTGGTTTCGGCATCGTTAGCGAATTTCAGAAATTTGGAAATCCTTAGGCTGGAATTTTGGATTAATTCGGTGTTTTGATATTGTTTTGGGTCTCCCGAAGGTTCGACTAAGTTCGGGTGATCAATTATGACTTGTGGGTACCATTGGTTGAGGTCCCAAGACCCTCGGGATGAGTTCAAATGATTGACGGGGGAGTTTTTGGCCTTAGAATGTTGCTGGTGTGAATTGTTCTATGATTCCGCAGATGCGGAGGGGTGGCCGCAAGTGCGAATTGGGTATCGCAGGAGCAGAAATTGGCCATGAGGTGAAAACTGCATATGCGGTGATTTGGACGCATCTGTGGGGCCGCAGGTGCGGTGCCTGGGGCGCCGATGCGGTCCTGGGTGCTTTAGTGGAAACCGCAGGTGTGGTTGAGTGGACCGCAAAAGTGGTTACGCAGGTGCAGCGTATGTGACCGCAGGTTCGATTTAGCTGGGCAGAGCATATACATAGTAGCCTTCGCGAAATTTGGCTTATTTCATCAAAGTTCTCATACGGGTTGGAGCTTGTGGGAGCGATTTGAAGAGGGAAATCAAGGGAACTTCGCGGAGGTAAAATTTTTGGATCTAAAACTCATTGATATGGTGTTATTTGATTGATTAGAGGTGAAATTTAGGGAAATTTGTGACTAAATTTGGGAGATTAGGGCTTGAAATTTTAAAGTATAAAATTGGGGATTTGAGGTGCCATTATGGGTCCGATTTTGATCTATTTGGTATGTATGAGCTCGTGAGAGCATAAGGATTCTAGTTTTGTGATTTTTATCGGAATTCGAGACGTAGGCTCGGGGGTCGGTTTGGCCAATTTCGGGTTTGTTGATGTAAATTGGTTATTTTCGAGTGGGCTTTGTCCTTTTTAGCATATTTTGATGATATGAATCTATTTTGAATAGATTCGGAGCGCGTTGAGTCCGAGTCGAGGGGCAAAGGCATCGTGGTGTAGTCTTTCATCCAGTTTGAGGTAAGTAACGAACGTAAATCTTGACCTGAGGGTATGAAATCCCGGTATTTCATATTGTTTTGATAAATTAGGTGATGCACATGCTGGGTGACAGGCGTGTGGGCGTGTACCGGTAGGGATTGTGACTTGGTCCGTCCCATAGCGACTATTAAGTCGCGTATTTGATTGGAAATCGCGTGATACTCCGCGTTTTAGAGATTTACACTATATTTGGGTTGTATGCCATGTTTGGGGCCTTGTGCCGACCTGTTTGGACCCTCAGGGGTGTTTTACTACTATTTCTCACATTGTTTTTGATAGAAAATATGATATCAATCATGATTTATACTTGTTCATTTCCATTCATGCTTATCACACTGTTTTCAAACAAATGAGAAATGTTTTGGGCTGAGTCCCTGTGATTGTGGTGAGATGCCCGAGTGGCTTGTGAGGGTGATGACTGAGAGAGGCCGAGAGACGGATTTGTGAGGATAATGATGGATCGGGTTGCACGCCGCAACGTTATGTACATATATACATATTTTGTTGGATCAGTTTGCACGCTGCAGCGTTATATATATTGGATCGGGCTGCACGCCGCAGCGATATAGCGCATGGGCTGAAGGAGCCCCTCCAGAGTCTGTACACCCCCAGTGAGCGTTGTCGACTATTTATGGATCAGGTTGTACGCCGCAGCGTTTTATATATATATATATATATATATATATATATATATATATATATATGGTACCTATTGAGCATGAGTGCTGAGTGCGAGTGCTGATTGACGAGAGATGAGTCATGAGTGACTTAGAGGCTTGCCCGAGAGGCTTTATATTGTGAGTGACACTCTGCCCAAGGGGCTTATTTTCTATGAAACTACTGTTTTCACTCTTCTTTACATCTGTAAACGATAAATGTTGAACCAATGTTTTATATGAGATTTAAAAAGGGAAAACTGGAGTTTCTATGACATTTTCGGAACATAGATTGCCGTACAAACCATGTGCAGCACCAGAATTGATCTTGAATCGGTTTAAAATGCCTAATGTGCCGACATATGATGGGACTTCATATCCTTAGGAGCATATCACCACCTATACAATAGTGGTGAAGGGGAACGATTTAGCTCCCCACAAGATCGAGTCAGTTTTGTTGAAGAAGTTCGGAGAGACTCTCACGAAGGGAGCCTTGACGTGGTATTCTCTTTTGCCCGAGCATTCCATAGAATCCTTCGATATGCTCGTGGATTATTTTATTAAGGCCCATGCCGGAACCAGAAAGGTATATGCTCGAAAGGCCTATATATTCAGGATTGCACAAGGAGAGTCCGAGTTGCTGCAGGAATTTGTAACCCGGTTCCAGAAGGAAAGGATGTTGCAACTGGTCATTCCGTTTGAATGGACGGTTGAAACATTCACGAAGGGTTTAAATCCGAGAAGCTCTGAGGCTTCCCGGAAGTTGAAAGAAAGCTTGCTCAAGTTCCAAGCGACAACTTGAGCGGATATTCACAATAGGTACGAGTCAAATTTAAGGATTGAGGATGATCAGCTCGGTTTGCCGGCGTCGATTTAGGGTCAGGACCGAGAGAAGAATAAAGAGAAATCAAAAGACGATTTCGATAAAGATCAACGATCTTCGAGGAGCCGATTTTTACCCTACGAACGGGCCGAAGGACGCTACAGAGGTTTTCAGTCGGTGGATAGGTTCGTTATAGAAAAACTGATCGCGACCGAAACAACAGGTCGTTACAGGACAAGGAAACGTCGGGTTCTCAAGATTCTTCCTACCCTATACTTTCAGAATATAACTTCAATGTCAGTGTAGTAGAGTTGTAATCGGCTATGAGGAACATTAAAGAAGGACGATTCCCAAAGTCAATAAGAATCGATCCCAGCTAGAGGGATCCTAATTTATGGTGTGAATACCACAGAACAAATGATCACCGGACCGGGATTGCCGGCATCTTCGCGAAGAGGTGGTGACACTGCTGAAAAATGGCCATCTTAGGAAATTTGTAAGTGACCGCGCTCGCAATTATGATAACACAAAGCCCTCAAAAGCAGGAGAATATCCCCCTCGCCTGACGAATAACATGATTTTGGGGGAAACGAGATTAACGGGGTTACATTCTCGGCGGAAAAAAAGACTAAGGTGTCAGTAACCCACAACAAGAGACTCCGGGAAGTCACTGAAGATGGCATCACTTTCACGGAGGATGACGCAGATGGATTGTTGCTACTACACAACGACACATTATGAATCTCTTTAAATGTATTAGATTTTAAAATCAAACGTGTTCTGGTGGATCCAAGGAGTTCGACCAATATTATACAATGGAGTGTATTTGAGCAAGCCAAGCTCGCCGGAAGTATCATTCTGGCAAAAAATATTCTCGCCGGGTTTAACCTGGCAAGAGTGACAACCAAGGAAAAGATTCTACTGCCCACGAATGCCGAAGGGGTGATGAAGACGACCCTTTTCGAGGTGGTGGATGGTGATATAGGCAACAATATTATCATGGGAAGAACATGGTTGCACGAGATGAAGTTCGTGCCATCGACATATCAGCAGGTGCTGAAATTCCCAACTCCTGAGGGAATTAAACAAATAAGAGGTGACCAACTGATGACAAGGGAGATGAATACAATTTCGGTCTCTATTAGAAAAGGGAAGGATCATGCGATATAGCAATTACAGGAACCGACACCTTCCCCTGAGTCAAGCGAAGTCAACCAGAGGGAAGAGGCATCGAAATCTTATCAGGTGCCAAGGTATTTCCAGGTACCAGAAGAGACGAATGCAACAAATTCCGCAGTGGAAGATCTTGAGCAAGTCGCATTATTCGAAAAGTTCTTGGAGAGGAAATTCCACTTGGGGACAACACTGAACCCCGAGCAGAGGTATGGATTTATTGAATTTCTTAAATTTAACGTTGATCATTTTGCATGGTCGTATGCAGATATGACAGGTATACCGCCGGAAGTGTCCGTACAAAAGCTAAGCTTGGATCCCAGCATTCCTCCGGCAATACAGAAAAAATGTCCTATTGTCGAGGCCAGACACAAATTCGTCAAAGAAGAGGTAACTCACCTACTTGATATCGGTTCAATATGAGAGGTAAAGTATCCAGACTGACTAGCTAAAGTAGTAGTATTTCCAAAGAAGAATAGTAAATTTCTCATATGCGTAGACTATAAGGACTTAAATAAGGCGTGCCCAAAGGACTCGTTCCCATTTCCAAACATTTATCAAATGATTGATGCAACGACCGGGCATGAGTTAATGAGTTTACTTGATGCTTACTTCGGGTACAACCAAATTAAGATGAACCTGGAGGATCAGAAAAAAACTTCGTTCATAACAAATTTCAGCACATATTGCTATAATGTGATGCCCTTCGGGCTGAAGAACGCCAGAGCCACTTATCAGCGACTCGTGAATAAAATGTTTGAAAAACAAATAGGGGAAAACCATGGAAGTTTAATAGACGATATGCTTGTTAAGTCTTTGATTGCAGGTGATCATATTAAACACTTGCAAGACACTTTTGACATCCTAAGGAAGCATAAGATGAAGCTTAACCCCGAGAAGTGTGCATTCGGAGTCATATCCGGCAAAGTCCTATGATTAATGGTGTCACAAAGGGGGACTAAGGTTAACCTCAATAAAATCAAGGCCATTGAAGACATCCCAGACCAGCTATCAAGCGTAAAAGAGGTTCAAAGGCTCACGAGGATGTTATACCCTATTTTAACACGAGTCAAACTAGAGTATAATATATTGGCAATTCCGAATTTGATTAAAATTAAAGAGTCGCCGCCTAATTATTTTATGGTGAATTAGGGCACCTAACTTAATGTATTAATAAAGTATAACTCTGTTAATGCCCTACTTAACTTAAAGATTCTAGGTAAGGATTCAACTAATTTAAAGGAAAGATTTTTAAGGCACCCTTTAAGATCCATTTTAAATGGTTAACCGACCGAACTTAAGATATTAAGGCAAAGTGTAAATGTTAAGATTAAATACAACTACTTAGAGAGAAAAAAAGAAAAAAGTTGTTAAGTGAGTAAACTAAACATGCTTAAATTAGGTGATTAATTAAAAAGCAATAATTTATGGACTCGATAAATAACATTTGAAATTATATGTGAAAGCCATAAAACATGATATGAAAAGCATCATTTTTTAAAGCAAAAAATACTAAAGATAATCTGCTATATTTTTTCTTTTGTAAAGAACTTGTCTTTGACTTTATTAAAGAAATAGCCACGGCTTTAGGCATACCCAAATCCAAAAGAGAATCGTTATCGGTGAGTGCCGAGTTTTACCCATCCAAAGAGAAGGCTGAATTTTTAGCTAAGTGAGAACTTATAAAATAACCGTAGACTTTTCCAAGCACAAACTACATCCAAGTAAAATATAAAATTCACAAGAAAGCAATGGTAGGAAATTGTAGCAAAGTATAACAGGATGTCACTGTTCCCTCCCTCTCTTTCAATTTTTGTTTGGATGCATCTTGAGAGGGAGAGAGGGAGTTGTGGACGCTAATGAAGATATAGGTGCATGATCTTGGTCAAACGACATCATCGAGTCTTGAAGAAAGACTCAAAAACGCTCTCATGTGTCATGCAAAACAAAAGAAAGATAGAAAGATAAGAAGATGGAAATCTAAATCTTTATTTTAAAAGAAAAAATAAGTAAAATAAAATCACCACCAACATTCAAGTTCATATTATGTAAACTAACATTTTCAAGACTTAAGCATGTTAATAATTGTCTCCAAAATGCATTCTTTGACCAACACACTAATTACAATAAATGTGTTTTTGTTTTACTTAAACAGAAACAAGAAGGGGCATGTTCTCTAATGGCCATATAAGAAATGGAATAAAAAAAGATATTAGTACTTCCTACTATCAAAGCGAAGAAAATATTCCAACATTTATTAACATAACTCATGTATGAATCTCATAAACTAATTTCCTTTAAAGCACATGTAAAACCTTAAGTAGTAGTATCCTTATCATGGAGGAATAGAAGCGCAAGACATCCATTTATTTTTAATTTAGTGATTGATTTATGGAAATAACTCTTAAATCAATGTTCCTAATGTAACATGAAGATGTGGTAGTAGCAGGTAATTTAGACTATGATAACCACTTAAATCAAAACTGAAATGATAGGTAAGCTAAAGATATGATTTCTACTTTGCAACTAAATGTCTAAACTTTGTTGCACATATTTACACAATATGCTTTCTACAACAATATTCATACTTAGAGTTATGTCAGGAATGTAATTTGAGATACTTCAAAAATAGTATGTATGTTAAACAAACATGACTTCTAAATTAATATCTGGACAATATGATTTGAAGAATAGTAATAAATCGAAAAGGTTTGATCATAAAATTTTGACATAACAAATCTAAATACAATGGAACTTCAAAAACATGAAAACGTCAACCTCCTTAGACAAACATGAACTTGTTAACTCTACTTATGAAATATTTGGACATGGTGTCTATGAGACAGTAGATTTAGATATATTATCTATCTATTCAAGAGAACAGTGAGGTATACTAATATTCAATGTTAATAGAGACCCAAACAAACTATTAAAGTTAGCTAGATCATGATATCACGTTACTCAAGAACCAACACTACCATATAGACAAGATGCTCACATAAGTATTTTTATCGTCATTTATCATTCAGTTACATGGAAATAATAGATTTCTATAGTCATGAGATCTAAATGCACAGGATCGGAGAAGCCAATCAACATTCTTTGAATTACATGACAGAGCATAAATTATTTAGAACAAACGAAAGCGAGTTGAAGGAAGAGCACTGACTTGTTTGGGGCATTGAACGGGGTCGGCGTTGGACTCGAATCTACTCTCTTGTCACGAAAAAATTCGACTTCGAGCCTAATGCGTTCGAATATCTCTGTCACGGCAAAAGTTCACCGAGACAAAGAGAAAGGATTAAGTACAGGTGATAGTGTTCGAGCAGAGGCAGATTTTTTAGTAGACTTAGTATTTTGACAATGTAAAGTGGTGTTTCCTATTCCCTCCGACCTCTGTATCGACTGAAAATAAAAGCGAGTATTTATAAGAAGAAATTTAGGGTTCTTTGAGGTATGATTTTCGGGCGGGATTTTGATTTTTGATTTTCATTCAAAGTGAACATTTTAAATTTGATCGTTAAACTTTCTTGTATAAACTTTATTATTATTATTATTATTATTATTATTAATAATAATAATAACAATAATAACAATAATAATAATAATAATAATAATAGTGTAAATTTTGAATAATTAAGTATTTGATATATTAATAATTATAACCTCAAGAAAATTAATTGGAAGAAAATAGGGACAAAATTAGATGTCAACAACTGCCCCTCTTTGACCGGAGACGATTTAAGAGTATTCGGGCAAAGAAATTGAGATAGTAGCCAATTTTGTTCCGACCACAGGTACGGTTTGACAGGACTAATATGGATGTTGGGAAGATTATGTGTAGAAGGAGGTTATAAAAAAATTATGGATAAAATGATATTTTGGGAAAGTTATGGCCGCACCCCGATTCCGAATTGCCTACATATTTTGGGTTTCACAAGAATCAGGCCATATATAGTTCGAGAGTAGAAAGGTTCTTGTAATTTCCTAATTATAAATGTGGTCAATAATACAACTGTAAGTAGGACTTTACTATATATAGTTTTTTGATACCTTAGGATTGAATAAACCTACCGTTCAAATACTAATTTAAAAGCTTCCCTAGTGATGAGTTATGATGACACTGGAATATTTGAAGAATTATGAGATTATGTGAACGATTGGCTGATAAAAATAATGTAGAGGTGGATATGGCGACGAAACATCCAATTATTTGGATTACCTACATAAATCATGTTTTAGGATGTTGGTGGAGTAGATTTCGAGAGTAGATCCTTGATCTTTGTTTCTGAGTTTCCGCTTCAGCGAATTTGTCCCTGTTCACTGCTAAGAGGTAGTTTCACGTTGCGCAGTTTCCTGCTAAGCTCAACAGACTAGGTAAAATTATTAGTAAAAAAGATATAAAAATGCCACAATCATAAAAATATTAATAATAAAAAATAAAAAATAAAAAAATAAAAAATAGTAGTAAGAACTTCATTAAAATGACACCTCTAAGCCGTTAATTTATTAGAAAATAAGTCAGGTGTTTTAAAAAT
Source organism: Nicotiana paniculata (assembly GCA_005239505.1). Taxonomy (NCBI): domain Eukaryota; kingdom Viridiplantae; phylum Streptophyta; class Magnoliopsida; order Solanales; family Solanaceae; genus Nicotiana; species Nicotiana paniculata. Next base: position 11,167 of record ML349414.1, on the reverse strand, counting down.
TAATTCTTTGATCATGACTAATGAAATGTGACTTTGAGCCAATGATTCATGTAAATGATGCATTTCAACAATGACTTATGAAAATGAATCGTTCAACCACATGATTGATAAAAATGAGGAATTTAAGATAATGACGATGAAATGATGCACTTAAGCCAAATGATGATGCAATTGAGGCGTTTAAGCCACATGGATGATGAGGCTTTTCGAGCCAAATGATTTAAGGTAATGAAAATATTTGTGGTTCACTTGCAAAGCAATTGTGTGGTGCATTAAAAAGTAATAAATCAGTGTATTTGAAAGAATTTGCGTTGTGCATTTGCAAGCAATGATATAGTATTTTTAAAAGCATTTGTGCGGTGCCTTCGAAAGTAATGATGGCAGTGCATTTGAAAGCATTTGTGTTGTGCATTTTGCAAGCAATTGTGCATTTGAAAGCAATGGCATAATGCATTTGAAAGTATTTGTCCGTTGCATTTGAAAGTAGTGGTGCAGTGCATTTGTGGTGCATTTGAAAGTAATGGTGCAGTGCATTTGAAAGCCAATGTGCAATATATTTAAAGCCATGTATGATACAATTTGTATTTATAAAGTTAGTGATTGAAAAGTAATGAAAATCAATGTATTAAAAAATATCTTATAATCTCAAATTGGCTTTTAAAGATCATCATCATTCAAAATGTGTAGTTTTCTATAAAATAGTATAAAGAAATTCAAATGCTCGATGAATGGTCTTGGTAAATATACTCGTTATTAATTTTTTCGCTTCCGCTATTTTGAAAATCTACATTCAAAGAAAAATTGTGAGTTTTTTGAAGAGAGGTTGATTCGTGTTGACTTTGATGCTCTGACCTTTGACAATCTTGCGCTTCTGACTTTGTTTGGACTTGCAACCTCCGCCCAATACTGAATCTTGGCGAACGAATACTTAAGAAATTTTTTATGAAAGATCGATTTTCAATAAATAAAATATGTATAGATATATAATTTAAAAAATAAGTTGTTGTCGAACTCTGTACTGCGACATGCTTGTGAAACAAAGTTAACGTCCTCATTTGAAATACTGTCATTCGTCTTGCTTGACCATCATTTATCAATGATTGATGCCTTCTCATGACGACGCCTTCAAAAACTGCCTCAGTTTCCAACTTGGGGGGAAATAATGAATTTTATTATAATGAGACCGAACCCACAGGGCCGCCTACGTATCCCCTCTTAAACGGAAATCAGGTCAAACGTAGTTGTCACGATCCGATTTCCCACCATCGGGAACGTGATGGCGCCTAATGCTATACTTTCTAGACAAACTAACATTAGAGGATTACGACACTAAAATAATTAAAATATATACGAAGTTTTACTACCATCCAATATATGATACCAAAAATAACAAATGAAATAGTATACGATACTGCAAAAATAATACAAATCTCTAGCTACCCAGAGTTTGGAATCACAATTCACGAACTACTAAGAATTTACTACAAGTATTTGGCTGAAAGAAAATATATAACTATTTTGAAAAAAATAAAACAACAACTGAATAATAAGGAAGAGACTCCAGGAATCTGCGGATGTTGGCAGATCTATCTCGTGTCTCCGTGTGAATAGTCTGCTACAACTCAAACTCAGCTCGGACCTAAACCTGGATCTGCACAGAAAATGCAGAGTGCAGTATCAGTACAACCGACCTCATGTACTGGTAAGTAGCGAGCCTAACCTCGGCGAAGTAGTGACGAGGCTAGGACAGGACACCACATAAAAACGTGGACATAAATAATCATACTATTGAAAATAACAGCAAATAAATAATTAAAACAATAATTAATGGGAAGGGGACATACAGTGGGGAATTTCAACATAAGGAGTGAGAAAAATGAGAAGGCAGAAACAAACAATGATTAACAAACAACCAAATTAAGCAACTAAAATAGAAATAAAATCTGCACGGCATCACCCTTCGTGCTTTTACTCTCAGCCTCAACAAATAACAAATAGGAATGCACGACATCACCCTTCGTGCTTTCCACTCTTCCTCATCAATCACAGAATCACTAACACCAGATAAAGAGAAATTTTCACATGAAATCAATATTTCATCATAATTACCTTCACAGTTTAACGTCTCAACCTCGAACCAATGTTCACAATGTTATACATCTCGGTGGAACCGGATACAGTTCTTCCAACAGTTCAATAGAAACGATAAGCATGGATAATGGACTTTAAGACTGCAAGAATAACAAGAATGGACTTTCACTCGCATGTTATGAATTGAATACAACGTATAGGTACTCGTCACCTCCCCTATATATATATTTCAACAACAAAATACGTAGAAAGTAATCACACAATACCTATTCCCTCAAGCTAAGGTTAGGCACAACACTTACCTCGAATTTGCAGACCACTCACTGCTCAAGTATAACTTTATCTTTAGAATTCACCTCCAACCCACTTGCATCTAATCATAATTAATTTAATATCATCAATTATCGGTAAAAGAATCAACTTTAATGAATAATTACTGATTTCCTAAATTTTTCCAAAAAAAGTGTAAAACAAAATGACTCCGGGCCCGCTTGGTCCAAACTCGAGGTTTGGACCCAAAATCCGTTTACCATTCACCCTTGAGCCCAAATTAGTTTCAAAATCCAATCCCAATTCAAAGTCTAAATTCCAATTATACAAAATTCCCTAATTCTACCCAAACTCCCAATTTCTACCACGAAAACCCTAGATTTTTGGTTGAAAATTAATGAATAACAATGGGTAATTGGGAGAGAGTAGTTTAGAATCATTTACCAACACTTTGGGGAAGAACTTGCCTCTTGAAAATCGCCTCTAAGCCTTCTTGGTTTTGAAAATATGAGAGAATGGCCAATTCCCGCTTTAGGTTCTATTTTCAATTCGCTGGACAGGTCTTCTTCGCGTTCGCAAAGGACCTGTCGTGTTCGCGATGCTTTGCGGGCAGAAGGCCTACGCGTTCGCGAAGAGCTACTCGCGTTCACGATGGTTTTTTCCCCTTATCATCAAGTTCGCGACCCAGTGGTCACTTTTGCGTAGAAGAACGTGACTCCCCTCCTCCAGGTCCCTTAACCTATCGCGTTCGCGAAAGGCTGATCGCATTCGCGAATGGTACCACCCCCCAGTGCTTCGCGTTTGCGACCAGTACTTCACGTTCGCGAAGAAGGATTTTTCCCTCAGCCTGGTTTATACTTTACGATCGCGAGAGAGGCTTCGCGATCGCGAAGCACAAATCACCAGCACCAGCAACAACAAAGATAGCAGAATTTCTAAGTTTAAAACATCCCGAAGCCTACCTGAAACTCATCCGAGCCCTCAGGGCTCCAAGACAAATGTGCACGCAAGTCTTGAAACATCCCACTGACTTGCTCGTGCGATCAAATCGCTAAAATAACACCTAAAACTACGGATTTAGCATCAAAAGTCATGAATTTCTCAAGAACACTTCAAAATTACTATCTTCCCAACCGGACGACCGAATCACGTCACATCAACTACGATTTCTACCAAATTTCACAAACATGACTTAAACATCATAATAGACTTGTACCGGTCTCTGGAACCAAAATACGGGCCCGATACCAACGCTTTCAAACATTAATCAATTTCTTTAAATCCTTTTAAATTTCAGTCTAACAATTTTCATCAAAAAATCATTTCTCAAGCTAGGGACCTCAGAATTCGATTCCGGGCATATGCCCAAGTCTCATGTTTTACTACGGACCTTTCGGGACAGTCGGAACACGGGTCCGGGTCCATTTACTCAAAACGTTGAACAAAGTCAACTAAAAGTCATTTTTAAAACTCAAAATTATCATTTCATATATTTTCACATAAGGCTTTTCGGATTCACGCACGGATTGTACATGCAAATCGAGGTGAATAAAAATAATGTTTTTAAGGCTAACGAGCTTGGAATGGAATTTTAAATCATAAGATGATCTCTTTGGGTCATCACAGTAGTTCATTTGCATTAAGAAGCATTACATAGAAAAGAAAGAGGTTGTCGGATATGCCTCTAGATGTAATATCTCTTGACTGCATCTCCGTTGATGGGCTTGAGCCACACTTCACTATCCATTTCTGCTAAAATCATTTCTCCCCTATTCAATACTCGATGCACCATGTACGGACCTTGCCAATTTGGTGCAAACTTTCCTTTAGCTTCATTTTGGTGCGGGAATATGCGCTTCAATACTTTTCTGTTTTGGTAGAGTTGGCCATGGAAAACTGCATTCATTCTCTTCTCGTCAATAAGCATCAGTTGTTCATACTGATTCTTCACCCATCTGCATTGCTCAGCTCGGCTTCCTAAATGACCCTCAAATATGGTATTTCAACTTTCGTGGGTAATACAATTTCCGTTCCATTGAACAGAAGATAAGGCATTTCCCCAGTTGATGTTCTGATTGTAGTGTGATATCCGAGGAGAGCAAATGGTAGTTTCTCTTGCCAATGCCTGTAGTTATCAATCATCTTCCATAATATCTTCTTTATATTCTTATTGGCTTCTTCAACGGCTCCATTCATCTGAGGTCGGTAGGGAGTGGAATTTCGGTGAGTAATCTTGAAGTTATCATATATTTCATGCATCAAGTCACTATTGAGATTGGCCCAATTATCTATAATGACTGACTCAGGAATTCCAAATCGACAAATGATGTTGTTGCGGACAAAATTTGCTACCATTTTTTTGTTACTGACTTGTAAGAAGAGGCTTCTACCCACTTTGTAAATTAATCAATAGCTACCAAGATAAATCTATGCCCATTTCATGCGGCAGGCTCAATAGGGCCAATGACATCCATGCCCCAAGCTGCAAATGGCCAAGGAGAACTCGTCACATCGAGTTCATTCGGTGGGACTCGAATATGTACAAAACGAATTCAATTTGTTTCCATGGTCATCCAAAAGTAACCTGCTCGCATAATTTTCTTTGCCAAAGTAAAACCATTCATGCGAGGCCCGCATGTTCCTGCATGTATTGTCGCGCCCCCTTTTTTTCTCGCGGAGTCTGGGTTTCGACATTTTGGGACAAATCCCGTCCTTTTGGGACGGGGTATGGGATTTGAAGAGTCTCCACCTAATGGATTAAGATGCGTTAGGGCACCTAAAACAAATAACTCATAACCGGTTTACGTTACCAAAGATTGGGTAAGGGCTCGAAATTACCTTGAGGGGAAGGTGTTAGGCACCCCTCGAGGTCCACAACGGTGGGTCCCGACCAAACTCAATTTAAACGAATTAGTATTTAAAGGAAAATAAAACAATTTAAAAGCAAATACCATTTACTTTAAAATGGAAATTAAAGGGGTCCTAGGTTTATTAGCCTATAGGATAACTTCTATGCAATACTCGGTAACCTTCTTCAAATAGAGGTGTTACGCGTAGCATTAGCGCATAGGTCATCATCTCCTTTTACTAACCAGTTACCCTCCCCTTTACAATTATTATCTAAGTGTTCTAATAGCATCTGGTATGTATCCTATGCGTGCACTACCCGTCCCTTACCTATGGCCCTGGAGGTGTTTAGGACCTCTACTTAAGGTGGTTCTAGACTCACTTATGTTACTTAAAAGGGGAAAATCTAAGTGACAAACAAAAAATAGGAGCCATTAAGGGGGGATCATGCTTACCTCCACAAATAGACAAACAAATGCACGCTATTCAGACAAGCTTCTTTTAATGATTTAGGATCCTATAGGCAGGATATCTAAATGAGCATAAACAAAATATATAGCAGTTTTATTAAAGCGAGGCAGTGAGTACCTATCAGTTTGCCTACTGATTTTTATCACTTACTGAATCTGGGCACGTTTACAAGCAGTCAAACAAGCACAGTTTTAAAACTCAGGATTTAATTATCCTGCAGGCTTGCCTAAGTGATAACCAGGAAGAATCCTATGGACATGGTATCTAAATTGTAAACCAGTGATTAACAGGAAGATTTCATCCTTTTAGATCCTATAGGCATGCTTTCTATGTGCTGAAACTGATTACAAGCATTATTTCCTATAGACATGATATCTAAACACAAAAATCGATTTTGGTACACTTACTTCCTATAGGCATGCTTTCTATGTGCTGAAACTGATTACAAGCATTATTTCCTATAGACATGATATCTAAACACAAAAATCGATTTTGGTACACTTACTTCCTATAGGCATGATGTCTAAGTGTCAAGACTGATTTTTGATATGTGTTTCCTATAGGCATGATGTCTAAGTGAGCGGAGATGTTAACAGAATATTACACAAGTTTGATAATTCCCAAAGAAGATACTACATGCATGGTTTCTAATGCACATTGAGACTTAAGAATATGCATAAACATGGATTTTGATGCAGAATTGATAAAAATCCTATAACAGGATTTCTAGGATGCAGGTGTGAAAATTCATGATCACAAGTAATAATATAAGTCCTATAGGCATGGTCTCTAATGCATATAAATATTCACAATAATCCTATAGGCATGATTTCTACCCGAACCCAACAAAATATATATAAAAATCCCTCCCAGCTTTTACTAATACCCCATATCTGTTTTACAAGGATTATTATTACAGGCCAATACAAATGAATTACATGATAAAAATCACTATACAATAAGGAGCCTTGGCAGGCCCAAAGTCAACCTGGAAGTCAGGCCTTCAATCAAGTCTGGAGTACATCGGCAGTTCATAATAACACAAACGGGTTTCTTGTGTGTCAAAGTTCCCAAGGGCCTTAGGGACCCTGGGAAATGCTCACACCAGAACCTTTTCAAAGAAACAATTTTTTCTAAACAAGTTTGGAAGGCCAGCCCCAATGTGCTAGAGTTCGGAGAAGTTTCATGAACTCCTAGNGGGGGGGGGGGGGGCAGGTCCCTAGATATCTAAGAGTGGGAGTTGAAAAAATAGTATATAAGAGTAGGATATAATTGTAGGAAAATAGTTTTATTTAGAAATGCATAGAAACAAGTTGCAAGATCAAAAACAAAATAGAATAATGATTGGGTGTCAATAGTCACAACAATAGTAAGAACACTGAATTACAGGCAGAACAAGTTCATAATTAAGTCAAACGAGGTTTCACATTGCTGGAATTGACTTAGTTCATTAACTATTACTAGATGGAATCATACACCAACAGGGACATGTTGAAATTTAGAGTAAACAACCAGATGAACACATAGTGCAGAATAGGGTGATAGAAACTAAACATGCTAGTTCAGAAACAGATAAACAAGTACCATGATAAAAAAAAGAAACATGATAAAGTTAAATGGCTAATCAGACAGACATACGAAAATTTAAAGCATATTAGTACAGGAATCATGAATTGACTAGGAACATGTTAAGGTAAAAAACACATAAACAGGGCAGGAATTGAAGCATGCTAACTGAGAAACAAGTAGACAAGTGTCATGGATCAAATCGGAATATACTAACCATACTAACATATAGGACAAGACAAGTTAACAGGAATTAAGTCATGCTGGTCAAGAGCAATAAACAAGAAGGACATAGGTTCAACTACATAGCATATTGAGTATGATAACAGAAATAGGAGCATACCAGTTAAGGAGTAGTAAACAGGCAGATGAAAGCAAGTAGAATCCAAGGGTCTAGCCTTGGCTTTCAGCCGGCTAAACAGAGCAGCAAAATAGAAGTAGAAAGACTACAATTGAGAGTGTAAGAGTAAAGTTGTGTGTGTGTTTCGGTGTTTTTCTATGTGTGTTCGTGTGTTTGAAAAAAATCAAAATGGGGGTTTATATAGCATATAGTAGAGTAAACCAAATAAGGCAAGGGAAATCAATTGCACACAAATAACACATGAAACATCAATTAATCAGTCAATTAGGTCTTAACGGGAATAAATTAACAACAAGTAAAACTTAAATTAAGGGGAGTCTTTCACGGGGTAAATCAGTAGATAGGATTGAGGCTAAAATAAGGTAAGTAGTAAATCAATTAGAGGTCAGTCAAAATAATCAAAACCCATAAATCAAGCCAGCAATATAATTAAGAAAGGTGGCACTAATTACGAATTACATATAAGGAAAGGATAGGTAAAACCTTTCAGAGAGATATCATTTTTAAAAGAAGACAGAATTCCAAACCCTAATTAGGCAAACAAAAATCAATTAATCCCTTTAATTGACAGAGCCAAAGAATAACAGGCAAATATCAGAACAAACAGTGGAATAATTGGAAACCCTAGGGATTAAAACATAGATATGAAAATCAATCAAACAAGTAAAGAGAACCGGAGTTAAACGTTTAAATATTTTAGAAATTTTTTGCAGAAACTTAAAGATGAAACCCTAGATTTTAGGGAAAAAAGAAAATCGGCCAACAATGATGGTAAAAACAGAAGAGTATCAAATATACTCAAAATCCTTTCAGATCTATAGAAATCTGAACGGACTCAAGGAGAAAGCAACTAGGGTTTTAAAAAAAAGATAGAGTTGAGGAAAATATGGTTTGAACTAGAGGTTTGAAGCCATAAACATGAATATATCAGTACTAACAAATATAGGAATGACCACAGGAGGATTCATCGATAAAATGAGGTCTTGGAGCCAAGTCTGTGTTGAATCTCTTTAAAATTCCATCAGATAACACAAAACCATAACACTAGCAGAGATAGGAGGCCAGATAAGGCCTAAGCATCAAAGAAATAAGCCATGAATCAAAGGGGTTCAGGTGACGACGGGCTAGGGTTAGGAAGAGGTTGAGAGAAAATAGAGGGGAAAGGGGATTCAGGGGCGGCGGAATTTTAGAAAATGATTAGTTTTAGGGTCGTTTGGTATAATTAAAAAGGAAATGGATCCTGGACCGTTGATATTTTGATATCAACGACCAGGACTCCATCCGGGTTGGGGCGGGTTATAAGATTGGATTATTGGGTTGGGTTATGGGTTAATGGGTTGATTTTAATTGGGTTGGGGTGGAAATTGGGCTAAGATCCTAAAATTAAAGAGGCTATATGTTAAATACCCAATTAATTTCATGAAACAATTTATAAAAGTAGATAATAAATGACAAAAATAATATTTATGCATAAAAAATTATTTAAAAAAATTACTTAATATTATAAAAGTATCAAAGGTCATTTTCGTGTAAAATCAAGTAATCATGCACACATGGGTTATTATTGCAAAGTTATCGCAATTATAACCTACAAATGTAAATATAATTATGCATAAAATAATAAAAGGCTTTATATAAATATAAATAATAAAAATTAAGCAATAAAATTATTATAAAATCATTTGTGATGCAATTAATAATTATATACATAATAAAATGATGGAATAAATTACTTTAAAATCCTTTAAAATTACAAAAAATTATAGAAAAATAATAATTATTTTGAAAGTATATATGCATTTTGAAAATATTATACGGAAAAATTGGGTATCAACAACTACAGCTCTTTACCCGGGAAGGATGAAAGAATTTTCGGGTAAAGATATGATGGCCAACTTTGACCGAATAGAGCGATCTGAGAGATATAGGTCACACTCTGGTTTCCGAGCTGCCTACATATCCCTGGTTTTACAGGAATCAGGTCGTGTGTAGTTCTGGATCCACTAGCAAAATATACCGATGAAGTTATCACAAGGACGGATATAAGGTTTTGAATAGGTGAAATGGTTATGGTGAGCGGTCAGGTTTGAAATAGTATGAAGGAACTGGAGCGGGATTGCTCCCGTTGGGGTAATGGTTGCTCATCAGGTTACCTGCAAATAAAAAATATGTGTTGCAAGTATATATCTTTGCGTGAATTTAAACATGATGCAAATTCCCTTCAAACCATGAGAATTGTCTTTGGACGGTTGAGGATGACGTCCTTAGACCATGATGTCCCGGGCCATGAATTGAGCGGTAAGGGATTCGCATGCCATGAAATGATGTTCTCGGGCCATGAGAATGGTGCCTCCAAACCATGACGACTTTGAATAATGATGTGCAAGTTTGAGAGATCCTCAGGCCATGGCATGGTGTCTTCCGGCGATGAGGATGGTGCCTTCAGACTATGACGCCTTCGGACAAGCTGGCGCTATTTCATCCATTAGGTGAAAAGATGTGATGCTAGGATAAGGCTGTATTGTGGTCCTGACCCAGCCCGAGACCGGCCCAGGCCCACAGCCCATATGAGTTTTGGGCTAAATGGGCTGGCTCGTATGGTCCGGTCCCAGCGGTCCTAAGAGCCCACAATGGGCCGGTCCTTAATGGTGAGACCGTTTAACCCGTGACCGGCTTCCATTGGTGGGCCGGTTCAACCGGGCCTAAAGGCTATTTTTCAATATTCTTTTTTTTTGTTTTTAAAAATTGGCCAACGGTTGGAAATTTAAAAAATAGTCGTTTGGCACTTTCAAAAATAGTCATTTGCCCCCGAACTTTATTTTAACCCCAAACTTTTTATAATTGTGCTTTTTCCTATTCTCAACTATAAATACCCCCTCATTCTTTCATTTTTTTCTCACAAAATCATCAATCTCTCTCTAATTTTCTTCTATAATTGCTTACTTTATTATTACAATTTGTGAAAATTTGTGAAGTTGGTGAATTGAAGTATTCAAGTCTTCAAGTCTTCAACGATATACAATTTTCAAGAAGGTTCGTCAATTCGGTAAACTCGTTCAAACTCTTAAGTTTTAATATTATAGTTTTGTTTGTTTTACTTTGTATAATTATAATTAATATGGCCTTTTATTTGAAAAAAATATTTGGTAATAAGGGAAAATCTAAAATTGGTGAATCTAGTGGGCAAGCTACTACTCCTCCCCCGGCTCCCCGACCCAAACCTGTTATTCGTCCTCTTCCACATGTTATTCTTGATAGTGATAACCCTTTATTTCAATTTATCGATAGTCAATTTTACCATGATATTGCACCAAGTGAATAATTAAATGATGAATATATGAATGCTCTTTATGGTAATTCAAATATTGATGAAAATATAGATTTAGATGAAACGCAGCCGGATGATAATACACCTACTAGTCTTGTTGTTGAAGTTAACCCAACTGATAATAATCCAAATGTTGCCCCGGCTGACCCTCCCGTAGTAACCCCTACTTGTAATAGACAACCTTCTAAACGGTGTGAAACATCTCTTGTTTGGCACTTTTTTATTCAACTAAG
>ML349412.1:615-54834 GCA_005239505.1 Nicotiana paniculata | reverse complement strand
TTTTTGGAGAGAAGGCATGGGGTGGGGTTAGGTGGGTGGGTGTGGAGTGGGGGTGGTGAGGGTATGGAATAGGGTTGGGAAGGTTGAGAATGAGTTTTGAAAAATGTGTTTCCCTTCCCTTGATAAGGAAAACATTTTCCTCCAATTGGAGAAAAATGAGTTGATAAGGAAAATGTTCATGAGAAAATTAGAAAATATTTTTCGAAAAATATTTTCCTTCATAACAAACACACCCTAAGTTGCCAAAATAGATTCATCAAAGGGGTAGATAATATCCCATGGAGTAGCTAAGTATTGTTCCATAATGTTCCTATTGCATTCCAAATGGTTATAGGAAAAGCAACTCCTATGCCCAAAAAGTTTCATTTGTAAACATTGGAGGAACTGTCATCATAGTTGTCCTTCTAAAAAATTCCTTTCGTGCTCCTTCTTTTGCTAGTAGATTGGCTACCTTGCTCTATTCTATGTAGTTGTGTTTCACCACTATTCTTAATATCCTTTGAATCGACAATCTGCATTCAGAGATAATAGAGTCATAAATATCGTTCCCCGCTTTAAGCATTCTTATAACCTCCATAAAGTCAATGGATATTTTAAGTGGTGTTAGGCCTCTTTGCTCTACAATTTGCAGTCCCTGTGCAGGGCAAGTAGTTCAGCCTGGGTAATAGTTGTGTGTGGTATACTTCCTATGTAGCCAGGGATCCAGTCCCCACTGGAGGTTGTAAAGACACCCCATCATTCCTCCTTTCCTTCGGTTTCCTAGTGCAGCCCCATAGGTGTTGAGTTTGTAGTGACCCCTTAGTGGGGGATCCCACTTAACTAAATAACCACCTCTTTTAACATTGTATTCCCTGTTGATATAATATGATAATTTGTGTCTTTTTCTATAACATTGAGGACGAAGTTTCTTTTTTATTTTTTTAATAATTTTATTCCTAGTTAACCATATATGCCAGGAACAAAATGGGAAGATAGCTTCCCAGTACAGATTATTATTGAAGGGCTTCTTCCTGAGGCTGGTCCATGCGTTGGACCAAGATTGGCTTGAGATCAAGGTATGGTTATGTTGTGGATGCACAATTATGCTTTGAGTGGTGAGGTTGCACAAGAATAGCTGAGCATAATGACAGTCAAAGAAGATGTGGGCGGCTGTTCTAGAGTAGAAGAGCAAAAGCAGCACATTGGGCTGCAATTAACACCAATTTTCTGGAGAATGGATCCAGTAGGAAGCCTTTGATGATACACGCCACATAAAGGTCTTGATCTTGTTGGGTACTTTCAGTTTCCAAATCCACTTGTTGTCCCTATCTGTTGTAAGGCCTGTTTTCGTGGTGAGGAATGTATAGGCTGATTTAGTGCTGACAGTGCCATTGCTTGTTAGGCCCCATATCATCTTGTCCTCCTTTATAGAATTATTAGGGATGAATGTGGATGTTATCAGATTCCTGATACTGACAGGGATTGAAAGAGATGGAGGAGGTGTTCCATTCACCATTGTGGTAAATGGTAGCCAATTTGATTGTTTGTCATTTAAGGTCGGTGGTCCCTCGATCGTACTACTGGTGAGAATATTGTTAGGGATCCAAGCATCATTGAGGAAGCTCACTCTGTATTTCATTATGCTTCCGTGTGTGACATAGAGATGAGGGCATATGTCGTAATAAGTAAATGAGTTTTTTACACGTTTGATCCTTTTTTTAACTATTATTTAAAAAAATAGCATCATTTATTGTTTATTCCATAAATAACACTTTTTTTTATTATTAGCATATTATAAAAATTAAGCTCAACATTTAATAAGTTAACTGACTCACTAATCATAGGAAGTACTTTTTTTGTCCATCTCCATTCTCCCTTTCCAACATTCATCTTCTTCACTCCATTTTTGAAAATCTGATGCATATGTGAATGCCACCTAAATTCAAGATGTATTGATTTATACATATTTTATACTTTGTATATCAAGTATCACTTTAATTCAAAATGTATTTGTAACGACTCGGTCGGTCGTTCCGTAGAAATTTCATTATTATTCCTGTTTTGCCTTGTGATAGGTTGGTTATAGTATTTATGATGTGTTAGAGTTGGTAGGCTCGGAATCGGAATGGCTATAGCAAAATTTAGTCATTAGTCTTTAAAAATAGCCTTATAGTTGGAAAAGTCAAATGAGAGTTGACTTATTGGTAAACGACCTGGGAATGCAGATTTTATGGTTCGGATAGCTTCGTTAGCTAATTTGGGACTTAGGAGTGTGTCCGGAATATTTTTTTGATGTCCGCTGTAGAATTAGGCTTGAATTGGCGAAAGTTAGTTTTTTTGACGATTTCTGGTCGGCAGTGGAAAATAGGCTATCGAGGTCGCAATGGAATTACGGAAGTTGGAGCAGATTCGTAGTGTCATTTTGGACGTGTGTGCAAATTTTTAGGTCATTCGGATGTGTTTTGGTTGATTTCGGCATCTTTGGTGGAATTTAGAAGTTTCAAAGTTCATAGGCTTGAATCCGAGGTGAATTTAGTATTTTTGCGTTGTTTTTTATTATTCGAAGGCTCGACTAAGTTGTGTCATATTATGGGACTTGTTAGTATACTTGGTTGGGGTCCCACGAGGCTCGGATAAGTTTTGGAAGATTTTTTGAAAGATTTGAGCATAAGCATGTAATGATCCAAAAGTCCATTTTTAGTTGTAGAGATTGAAACTTGATTTTTAGACTTCCGGGATTTTGATAATGAATTATAGGAGTGATCTGGAAAGTTTGGTCTAATTTCATCAAGTCGCAATTGAGTTTTTGACGCGAAATGTGAGTTAATTGTTTAACGGACGAAATGAGTATCGCACTGAGCAAATGAGCTACAAATTGAGTTACGACTGAAGTACTATGTTCGTATTATTATTTGTGACTCATAGGAATAAGAATAATCGAATTCCGAGTTCGTATGGTGGAGTTAGAACTCTTTTAGTGAAAATAAACATTGCTGGTGCCACAGGATCTAGTGCGCACCTTTAGCGACCACATATGGCACTTTTAGCGACGGGAGTTTGCTTTTAGCGACCAAAATTAGGTCTTTTTAATGCTGTTATGTTTTTTAGCCCATTTTAGCGTTTTCTGGGTGAAAGAACACGGCTTGGGGCGATTTTTGAGCAAGAAATGATGGGAAATCTTGAGGTAAATCACTTGTGATCATTTTCACTCCATAATATTAAATTATCATCGAATAATCCGACAAGATTACATGTTTTTCAAGTGTTTAATTGGGGAAAATCAGTAGAAAAAAAAAGTGAAACTAGGGCTTGAGTTTAAGAGACCTTTTAGGGGCGATTTGAGGGGTCAAACGGACTCCGATTTTAGAGTTCTTTATATGTACGGACTCGCGAGATGATGAAGGACATTTTGGTATAAAATTTGTTGAGTTCCGAGACGGGCTCGGTGGTCGGGTTTTGGCTAATTTCGGATTTTGTGCATAAAGTTGAGATTTTTCGATTGGGTTTCAATCCTTTAGCATATTTTGATGTTATGAATCTGAATTTGATAGATTTGGAGCACTCGGAAGTTGATTCGAGGGCCAAAGTCATTACGGAGTAGCTTTTCGAGCTAGTTTGAGGTAAGTAATGTCTTTAAATCCTGTCCCGAGAGTACGAAACCCCGGAATTTACATCCTTTCACGGATTTGGAGTGACGCACACACTGGATGACGAGTGTGGGGCGTGCACGAATTAGAAATTTGAAAAAATGTACCTTTTCAGGCAACTATTGAGTTGCGAAACTGCTTTTAAAGTATATGGTTTGTAGTATTACTGTGTTTTGATATACTTGGGCTGTAAGCCATGTTTGGGGACTAGTGCCGATCTGTTTAACCCCTTGGGGGCTATTTTACTAATATTCTCACTACTTTGAAACTATTATTTTACACCCAGTCTTTCTTGTGAAATTGTTGACACTCCTATTTGATGATATTACTATTTCTTGAAATGAAATACTATTTTGGGTCGAGAACCCCATTTTATTTATGGCCCGAGTGGCATGTTGAGCGTGTCTGACTGAGTGCGGTCGACGACCAATGTTGTGAGGATATTTATGATATGAGAGAGGCCGAGAGCCAGAGAGATGATTGATGCCATGATGTGGCTTTTTTTATAGCGCTTGGGCTGTAGAAGCCCCTTCTGACTCTGTACACACCCCCAGTAACGCAAGTACCTACTGAGTGCGACTGCCGAGTGATGAGTGATTGGGAGGCATGAGTGACTGTAAGGTTGCCTGAGGGGCTGATGCTGAGTGACTGTTATTGAGTGATGGTGAGGTGTTGAGTGACTGATTACGAGTGATGATTTTGCTCAAGGGGTGGTTTAAATTGATATTTTGCTGAGCTTTTTATTATGAGTTGTTTCTTCTTTCAAATTGATATTTTGGGAGTTTTACTGAGAAATATTGGAAATTATACTTGTTTCAAGGATTTTTATGGAAACTGGTTTTCGAACTTATGTATACTTTATTGAGACTTGATATTTTACGGTTTTGTGGATTGGTGTATTTGTTGTTGTCTGTTTCTTATTCTTCAGACTGTGATTTATTTTCGTTACTACTGAGTTGGCGTACTCATCATTACTTCCTGCACCTCTGTGTGCAGATCCAGGTACTGGTTCTGAGCAGTAGCCATTTGAGTTCATTCATCGTCATCATTCGGGATTTCCAGGTAGCTGTCCAGCATCCGCAGCTTCTCCATTTCCCTTCCTTCATTAGTATTAATATTTTATTCCTAGACATAGTTTATGACATTAGCAGTGTTAGTTTTATTCTTAGATGCTCGTGATCGGTTGACTCCAGCCCTGGGGGATTTGTTTAGATAGTAGATTATGTTATTATGTTTTCTTAAAGACTTAGTGAAATTTTTTATACTCTGTTGCTGGTTATTATTGATTTTTGAGAAATTATATTAAAACAAATGTGTAGTTATGTGATGGTTGGCTAGCCTAGTTCCACGATAGGCGCCATCACGACCTGTTAGGATTTGGGGTCGTGACAAGTTGGTATCAGAGCTCTAGGTTACATAGGACTCACCGGCCATAAGCAGGTTTAGTAGATTCTTGTGGATCGGTACGGAGACGTCTGTACTTATCTTCGAGAGGTTGCAGAACCCTTAGGAAACATTCCACATTCTTGAATTCTTGTCGTGCGAATCCATTTTATTCATCCAAAAGCGTAACTCCTTGAATTCCTTTCACGTATTCGAATGCGCACGCGAGCGCTTGGTATCAGTTGTGCGTCGTTGGCTTGTGACTTCCATGGGTGAGATGTGATTTTTAACATGTTAATAATGGGCCAGTTGGAAGCACTTGAAGTCGGATTTTGTCTGTGGCTTGAGTGTTGAGATTTCAATTGGGTGAGCACTTGAGGGAGTTATATGTCTGTTTGTGTCCTTATTGATGGAACTTTGTGAATAGATGACTACATGGTGAGTGTGATCGGATAGTTATATATATTTAGGTTGTTTGATTTTGACCAAAATGAATTGGCAGGAGATGTGGCAAGAACCATTGATTATTTGACTTCTGTATTGAGTTAGAATATGGCCTCGAGCTGTGAGTGTAGTAAAGAACCTCTTATGTTGTTTAGATGTGGAGTGAAGCGAATCCTTCTATTGTGTTATGAGTTCCTGGTGATGTCCTTTGGGCTGACCATTGCCCCAACATCGGTCATGTATTTGATTGCCGACGCATTCAGCTGTGTTATAACTCCTTTGTTATTGTCTTTATTGATGGAATCATGTCGTACTCTCGTAGCCAGGGATAGCATACTTAGCATTTGATGATGGTATTACAAGGATATAGGGAAGATAAGCTTTGTGCGAAGTTCTCCAAGTGTAAATTTTTGGCTTAGTTCAGTAGCATTCTTGGGACACGTGGTGTCCAGTGAAGGTATCTATGTGTTCAGACGAGTGTGAATAGAGATTCCAGAAGCTCAAGAATTCCTTGGCCACAGCTCCAATATTAGTGTTGCCATCAGCTTCAGGTTCTTATACCGCTTAATGGGATGTCTTGGGGGCAGGCAGTGGTTGTGTTCTAATGTAGGAAGGTATACTGATTGCATGATAGCTATGATTTTCGAAAGTGTATATGGAGATATCATTTTGAGGTTAAGCAGGAAAGGGTATCTCCGGCGGGTTGTCCTGAGGTGTGTGACCCTTATATTGATATGTAGTAAGTTCTCTCTATCAGTAAATGATGTATGTTGTTATTTGAGTTTAGATCGCTTGTGGGAGTTGGCATGACCATTACAATGGTGAATGCGAGATTTGCATACGAGTTGAGGGTTAGATGGTCTGGGTCATATGAGCGTATGAAGGATTTAGTTGAATCCCACCACAGTATGGAGGCAATGATAATGTGTGGGAATCGTGAGTTATTGTTTGTCTTGATCCTTGTCTTTGAGCCAAGTGGGGGAGTTCGTTATTGATAAGTTGATTACACGATTATGTTTTGTATTGGTTTCAGTTCGAGGTATGTTGGTGAATCAGTTATTGCCCTGCAGAGGTGGAGTCTGGGAATGGCTCGAGTAACAGGTAATTCTTCGATACAGGTTGTAATGTACCTTACGGATAATGGAATTTATTGAATGATTGAGTTGTACTTGAAAGGGTAGTGTGTGCAGTGTATGAGCTTGATTGTTGCTCCAAATGTGTGGATTACTTTCCTAGTATGTGGATTGCAAGCGGGGTCAGGTCGTTCTGTTTACTTCATTAGTGTAATTGAAATTGGGTAGAATGAATGACGTTCGAGAATGATTCAGACGGATTCAAGGTTATATGTAGCGATCGAGGATCTTCAAGGTGTGAGAAGGGCTAGAATTGAGATTTACGGGGAAGGTGTCAATGCTTGTGGTGTATTGGCATTATCACTGATTTTATTCATCAGTATCAGGAAAGCGAAGGTAATGACTTTAAATTCGCATGAAGTCTATTTAGGGTAAGTATTTTTGATGTGGTGCTCTGGGGATGTTTGAGGGAGTATTCAGCGGCTTATGAGCCTTAGACGGTATATTTTTTTATGCTCGAGTTTCGTTTGGTGAGTCGGGATTGAGAATTGCGGTATTATGGCAAGAAGAAGTATCAATTCGAAGGTAAGTCAGAAGGAACTTGGATAAATAGGACAACTTGGTAGTACGTCAGATCGACATGATAAGGGATATGGCTAGTTCTTTGAGTGCTTATAAGGTAATGAGTTGTTACAGGTGTTTCTTAGAAATTATCTTGGAATTTGGTGGAATGCATAGCTTGGTTGAGTTGGAAGGATTCAGTCTTGGCGGTTTGGTGTTGTACAAATGTGATTCGGGAGTTCTTGATGGTTTCTACCACGGTTAGAGATGTATATTTCTACTAGCGT
Source organism: Nicotiana paniculata (assembly GCA_005239505.1). Lineage (NCBI taxonomy): Eukaryota > Viridiplantae > Streptophyta > Magnoliopsida > Solanales > Solanaceae > Nicotiana > Nicotiana paniculata. The sequence goes on along the minus strand of ML349412.1, from coordinate 47,460 downwards.
GAGGGCCATGTGATGTAGTGATTTTGCTTCTAGATGGGATCAAATGGAAAGTTCTTGGCTAGTTGGGTACGTAGTTGTTTGTGGCTAGGAAGGGAGCATGAAGTTCTCATATTTATCATAGGATTGCATGGCGTATGTGGTATTTTGTGTATAATGGAGAGTGGCATATGTGAGGTCACAGTTCAGTTCTGGAAGGAAGGTCAGAACTAGCAGTTTCAGATGATTAGGTAAAGGATAACACTATTGGGTGTCTAGATGAGATTATACATTCATTAAGGACAATGTGTTTAAGGCAATGTGTTTGAATAAAGGTTCTTCATTGGTGTTACGACGCTCTCTTGTTCGATCGACTGCTGGTATTCAAGGTTTCTTGGTGACACCGCGAGGAATTATGGGGGTATCCCTCGTGAAATGATAAAGTATTAGGGGTGTGTTATATATTTTAGTGGTGGAATTGGGATCATATATGGTAATTGGTGCGCCTCATGGATTTTGAGATTGGGAGTTTTCATGAACAAATTATTTTTGTAGTTGTGAACTACGAGGATGCGAGCAAAGTTAGTCAGGTGTTAGTATAGGTCATGATTCAGTCATTATGAACCTTTTGAGAGTTATCTACCTGTTGTGGATGTCCATAGTTGATTTAGAATATAATTATTGGTAGGACAGTATGGTTGTGTGTTCTATACTGAGTCGGAATTGTTGACCCCAAATTGCTATTGTTGAGGGATGTACCATTCGATTATCATTGAGCTTATTCGTGTTTTGGAGTGATCTATGAGTTACCTTTCAGTGTTTCAATGAGTTGTGATCATTGGTTGTATGTGCATAGGGTGCGGTTCTATCTGGGATTTATAGCGAGATTTGAGTAAGGTAAGTAATTGGGAGTTGCAGGATTGAGACGTGTTGGTTATGTTCTTTCTGGTTCGGATGGCATGGTATCGTCTGATTTCCCCCAGGGTTATGGCAATGCACTTTGAGTAATTGATGTCGAATTTCGCATGGTTATTGATTTTGAGCAATGTGGCTTGGATTATTTCATGTGGTACAACGGTTGGATGGGATCACGCTTTACAGCAGAGTTAGGTAGAGGTATGACCCTTGGTGTCAGATTCGTGTGTTATGATTTTATGGTGTGGGCCAGGCTTCTAGCATGATGTTGTGATGGTAATAGTTAATGGCAGGATAGTCCTCTCGTGTGAGCCTTCTTTATTTTATAAATTGAGCTTTTGGGATGTTGTTATTGAGTGCACGAGTTGCACAAGTTATGGCTCTGGATGGTATAGTGGTATTGATGCTGATCAGACGAATGGTTACTAGATTCTCCGTGTTCCTTTCATCATCGGCAACATATGAAAGTGTTAGAACGGGGCTTTGCTTGATGAGAGGTTATTTACCGGTATTGGGTTGTTATAAGCAACTATTGTGATTAGGAGTTATCTCCATCAGTGCTTGAGTCATGTAGTGTATCATGGTATTTCATCTTGGTTTACGGATATGATTTGTTACAGTATGCCCAGACTTATTCAGTTTATAGTTGTGGGATTTTGATCTTGTAAATTTATTCAGAAGTGAAAATATAGTTCTAAGGTTTATGGGTCAAGATTGGATTTCGAAATTTCAACTGTGTTGTGCTATTAGACCTATATGGGGTAGAGTGACATGGGATCACCTCCGAATATGTGCATGGTAGGTTACACAGTAATTTTGGTGGTGTTTGGAACAACTCTAGGCACGTTCGAGGATGCACGTGTGTGTAAGTGGGGGAGAATGTAACGACCTGACCGGTCGTTCCGTAGAAATTTCATTATTATTCATGTTTTTGCCTTGTCATAGGTTGGTTATACTGTTTATGATGTGTTAGAGTTGGTAGTCTCGGAATCGAAATGGTTGTAGCAAGAATTTAGTCATTTAGTCTTTAAAAATAGCCTTATAGTTGGAAAAGTCAACTGAGAGTTGACTTATTGGTAAACGACCTCGGACTGTAGATTTTATGGCCCGGATAGCTTCGTTAGGTGATTTGGGACTTAGGAGTGTGTCCGAAATAATTTTTTGATGTCCGGTGTAGAATTAGGCTTGAATTGGCGAAGTTAGTTTTTGGCGATTTTCGGTCGGCAGTGGAAAATAGGCTATCAAGGTCGCAATGGAATTCCGGAAGTTGGAGCAGGTTCGTATATATTTTGGATGTGTGTGCAAATTTTCAGGTCATTCGGATATGTTTTGGTTGGTTTCGACATCTTTGGTGGAATTTAAAATTTTCAAAGTTCATAGGCTTGAATCCGAGGAGAATTTAGTATTTTTGCGTTATTTTTGGTTATTTGAAGGCTCAAATAAGTTTGTATCATATTATGGGACTTGTTAGTAAAATTGGTTGGGGTCCCATGAGGCTCAGATAAGTTTTGGAAGATTTTTTGGAAGATTTGAGCATAAGCATGTAATGATCCAAAGGTCCATTTTTAGTTGTATAGATTGAAATTTGTTTTCTAGACTTCTGGGATTTTGATAAGGAATTATAGGAGTGATCTACAAAGTTTGGTCTAATTTCATCAAGTCGCGATTGGGTTTTTGACGCGAAATTTGAGTTAATTGTTTAACAGACGAAATGAGTATCGCACTGAGCAAATGAGCTACGAATTGAGTTACGACTGAAGGACTATGTTCGTATTATTATTTGTGACTCATAGGAACAAGAATCATCGAATTCCGACTTCGTATGGTGGAGTTAGAACCCTTTTAGTGAAAATAAACATTGTTGGTGCAACAGGATCTAGTGTGCACCTTTAGCGACTACATATGGCACTTTTAGCGATGGGAGTTTGCTTTTAGCGACCAGAATTAGGTCTTTTTAATGCTGTTATGTTTTTTAGCCCATTTTAGCCTTTTTTGGGTGAAAGAACACGGCTTGGGGTGATGTTCGACCAAGAAATGATGGGAAATCTTGAGGTAAGTCACTTGTAATTATTTCTACTCCATAATATTAAATTATCATCGAATAATCCGACAAGATTACATATTTTTGAAGTGTTTAATTGGAGAAAATCAGTAGAAAAAAAAGTAAAACTAGGGCTTGAGTTTAAGAGACCTTTTAGGGGTGATTTGAGGGGTCAAACGGATTCCGATTTTAGAGTTCTTTATATGTACAGACTCGTGAGATGATCAAGAACATGTTGTAATAACATTTGTCGAGTTCCGAGATGCTGGCCTGGGGGTCGAGTTTTGGCTAATTTCGGGTTTTGTGCATAAATTTGAGATTTTTCGATTGAGATTCAATCCTTTATCATATTTTGATTTTATGAATATGAATTTGAAAGATTTGGAGCACTCAGAAGTTGATTCGAGGGCCAAACACATTACGGAGTAGCTTTTCGGGCTAGTTTGAGGTAAGTAATGTCTTTAAATCCTGTCCTGATGGTATGAAACCCCGGACTTTACATCCTTTCACGGATTTGAAGTGACACACACACTGGATGACGAGTGTGGAGCGTGCACGAATTGGAAATTTGAAAAAAGTACCATTTCAGGCAACTATTGAGTTGTGAAACCGCTTTTAAAGCATATTATTAGTAGTATTACTGTGTTTTGATATACTTGGGTTGTAAGCCATGTTTGGGGCCTAGTGCCGATCTGTTTAACCCCTTGGGAGCTATTTTACTGATATTCTAACTACTTTGAAACTATGATTTTACACTCAGACTTTCTTGTGAAATTGTTGACACTCCTATTTGATGATATTACTATTTCTTGAAATGAAATACTATTTTGGGTCGAGAACCCCGTTTTATTTATGGCCCGAGTGGCATGTTGAGAGTGTCTGACTGAGTGAGGCCGAGGGACAATATTGTGAGGATATTTATGATATGAGAGAGGCCGAGAGCCTGAGAGATGATTGATGCCATGATGTGGCTTGTTTATAGCGCTTGGACTGTAGGAACCCCTCCGGAGTCTGTACACACCCCCAGTGAGCGCAGGTACCTACTAAGTGCGAGTGCCGAGTGCCGAGTGCCGAGTTCTGAGTGATGAGTGATTGGGAGGCATGAGTGACAGTGAGGTTTCCCTAGGGGCTGATGCTGAGTGACTGTGAGGTGCTGAGTGACTATTATTGAGTGATGGTGAGGTGCTGAGTGACTGATTACGAGTGATGATTTTGCTCAAGGGGCGGTTTAAATTGATATTTTGCTGAGCTTTTGATTATGATTTGTTTCATCTTTCAAACTGATATTTTGGGAGTTTTACTGAGAAATATTGGAAATTATACTTGTTTCAAGGATTTTTACGGAAACTGGTTTTCGAACTTATGTATACTTTATTGAGACTTGAAATTTTACGGTTTTGTGGATTGGTGTATTTGTTGCTGTGTGTTTCTTATTCTTCAGACTGTGATTTATTTTCATTACTACTGAGTTGGCGTACTCATCATTACTCCCTGCACCTCTGTGTGCAGATCCAGGTACTGGTTCTGAGCAGTAGCCATTTGAGTTCATTCATCGTCAGCATTCGGGATTTCGAGGTAGCTGTCCAGCGTCCGTAGCTTCTCCATTTCCCATCGTTCATTAGTATTAGTATTTTATTCTGAGACATGATTTATGACATTAGCAGTGTTAGTTTTATTCTTAGATGCTCGTGATCGGTTGACTCCAGTCCGGGGGGATTTGTTTAGATAGTAGATTATATTATTATTGTTGCTTAAAGACTTAGAGAAAATTTTTATCCTCTGTTGCTGGTTATTATTGATTTTTGAGAAATTATATTAAAACAAATGTGTAGTTATGTGATGGTTGACTAGCCTAGTTCTACGATAGGCGCCATCACGACCTCTTAGGATTTGGGGTCGTGACAAGTATTTATGTATATAATTTTTGTATATTTATTTGTTAAGTGCCATCTTATATTAACGTATATTATTATCTAAGTAAGATCTTTATTGTCACGACCCCAAATCCTAACAGGCCGTGATGACGCTTATCGTGGAACTAGGCTAGCCAACCATCTCATTACTACGCATTTGTTCAATTATAAAAGTTCACAATTTAATAATAAGCAGCAACCATAGCATAGAATAATGTAATTAAGTCTTAGCGTCCCAATAATAGTCTAACAACTCTAAACAAAACCTCCCAAGACTGGAGTCAATAGTCATGAGCATCTAAGAATAAAATAAATCTAACTCTGCTAATACTATAATATACGTCTCCGAATCAATTGCTAAAACTAAATAAGGAAGGGAAATAGAGAAGCTGTGGACGCTAGGAAGCTACCTCGAAATCCCGTGAACTGAAGCTACGAGCAAGGACAGTTATTGCTCCGGATCGTCACCTGAATCTGTGCACAGAGGCACAGAGAGTCTTTATGAGTACGCCAACTCAGTAGTAGTGAAAATAAATCATAGTCTGAGAATTATAGAACACACAGTACAGATACACAATTTCACAAAAGCCAGTAAAACATCCAGTCACCAGGTAGTATTTGTCAAATACATAAGTTCGAAATCAGTTTCCAGAAATCCTTTGAAACAAGTGTAATATCAATATATCTCAGTAAAACACTCAGTAAAAATCAGTTTGAAAACGAAGTAAATCATAGTTCGAAAACTTAGAAAAATCATCATAAATCTGCCCCTCGGGCTAAAATCATTTCTCATAACAGTTTCACCTCAGGCATTCTCTCAATCACTCAGTAACAACCCCGCGGGAAATAATCACCACTCAGTATTAACAATCACTCAGTATCAATCATCACTCAATAGGTACCTGCGCTCACTAGGGGTGTGTACAGACTCCGGAGGGGCTCCTACAGTCCAAGCGCTATAACAACATAAGGCCTGAAAGCCTCCTCACAGTATAGGCCTAAAAGCCTCCCTCATAAAAGGCCTGAAAGCATCCTCACAATATAGGCCTGAAAGCCTCCCCCATATAAGGCCTGAAATCCTCCTCACAATATATGCCCGAAAGCCTCACTCATCAGATACTCTCAATTTGCTCTTTGGCCATAAACATACCGGGTTTTCGACCTCAAAACAGTGTTTCATTTTTCAATAAATAGTATCAAATACTCTGAGTGTCAAAATAATTTATCAGGGAAAGACTGAGTAAAAAATCATAACATATCGGTGAGGAAAATATAGTAAACCATAACATATTGTTCAATTGGAGTTGTTTTGGATAGCTTCGGCATCGTTGGTGGATTTTAGAAATTTCATAGTTCTTAGGCTTGAATCTGATGTAATTTTTGTGTTTTGATGTTAGTTTTGGTGGTTTGAGAGTGCAACTAAGCTTGAATGATATTATGTGACATGTTAGTATGTTTGGTTGGGGTCCCGAGGGGCTCGGAATTGAATTCGGGTGCTTAACGGAAGTTTGGACTTGGAAATGGCAACAATACAGCTGCTGGTGCTGGTATAACCGCACCAGCGGAAGTTTGACCGCAGGTGCAGGCCCGCAGGAGCGGGCAGTGGGTCACAGGTGCGGAAGGGTTGCATGTGCGGTTAGGAGACCGCAGGTGCGAGTAAGTGGGTCACAGGTGCGGAAACCCTGGGCAAAAATATAAATTAGACCTTCCGCGACCCTAACATATTTTTACACCATTGTTGTACGGAAGAGAGCTTTTGAGGCGATTTTTGAAGGGGAAAATCAGTGTTCTTTATAGAGGTAAGTATTTTGATCATTAAAACTCAATTATGGGTGATTATAGAACATAATCTCAGTATTACTTCATGAAAATCAGTAGAAAAGGGTGGGTTTAGGCCTTGAGATTATGAGACCTTTATGGATTGATTTGAGGGGTCAAAGGAACTCCGATTTTAGTATTCTTTATATGTACGGACTCGTGAGATGATGAAGGACAGTTTTGTATAAAAATTTCTGAGTTTCGGGACGCGGGCCCGGGGGTCGAAGCCGAAGCTATCCCAAGTAAATCAACTCCTTTGCACATGATCATGTAACCACCAAAATAATCTTTATAAAAGAAGGAAGAAAAAGGGAAAAAGAAGGAAAAAAAAAGAGAAAGAAATAAAAAGAAGAGGGACGAAAGTCAGAGAAAATGAGAACAAAAAAGTGAAAAGAAAAGAATAAAACAACAAAAAAGAAGGAAATAAATTGACGGGAAAAAGTTTGGGAGGGGAGCATCTGAAGACAAACTACATAAGCACATTATATTTTGAGAAATAGATCAGAAAAGGTCTAGTACTTAAAATATTGGGCCCGAAGAACCTTCGAGTTATTTTCGGCGAAGTTCCTTCGAGTTCCGTTTCCTTTGAAATTAACCGGGGAGAGTTTTGCTCTTGGTTTTCCTGTTCGCGGTTCGTTGTCGCTTTTCAAATTCGACATTGAATATTATTGCATTCGTTGGATTTTCTATTATTAAGGAAAATTTTTTCTTCAAAGGTTAGCATACTTACTTAATTCTTGTTAGTTTTTTTTTCTGTATCCTTTTGTCTTTGAGAAAAATCCGTTGCTTTCATCCTTATAATGCTTACATGATTGTTTGGAATGAAAACATAAAAGCTAAAAATTGATTTTAAGCTTTAATAGTATCTCTAGTTTAAATCAATAGATATTCGTTTTAATAAAGAAAGTTCATGTTATTATATGATTTATTAGATTAAAAGATGTTGGCGTAAACTTTGTGGTATATTGCATAATCTTTAATTAATAATTCTTTCTATCATTATAAAAGTTTTGTGTTTGTTTCGTTTGAATTCGTGATATTTGAGTTTGAATAAATGTTTATGAGACTGCACATCGACTAATTTATTTGAATTAGAAGATACTTAGGAAATGTCTGTTATATTTTCTTAGATAAACTAGGTATCTCATGATATTTTATTTTACACATTATATGTTCAAAAAAGAAAACTAACGGGCAAGAACAAAAAAAAGATAAAGGAAGAAAAAAAAAGAAAAGCAAAAGAAGTATTAGAAGTTAGAATAAAAAAGAAGTTTAGTAAGAAGGAACAAAAAATAAAGAAAAAGGAAGAAAAAGAAAGTGACGGGCAGAATAAACAGAAAAAGATAAAAGAAGAAAAGAATAAAAGAAACAGAAAGTGTTTTATAATATAATTAATTTGTAGTTGATTTTATGAGATTAGAGTTAATTTTTATTTAAATGATGCCTAGAGGTTTTTTTTATAAATGATTGTAGGAGTAGACTAAATTTGTTAAGTTAATGAACTAAGGATTCTGTTTTTTTGGCATTCTTGCGGTAAAGTTTATTGAGTGTAATAATATTGTTGAAAATCATATTAAAAGCCTGCTTTTATTTGGTGTTAATTGCTTAAATATTTCGCATAAGATCATGTTAATCTTTGAGTTAAGTAGGTGGTTGAAAAACTGTTAGGCTAGTGTATTAGTTTGTTTCATTAATGTTGTTTGTTAGTTATTTTAGCTACAGTGGAAACGAATTTTAATTTTTTGACAGAACGTTGAGTTATATTAGTAACTTGTTAATAATAGTCAAACTTTACACTTCCTCCATAACATATTCCATACTTCATGACTTTACAATAATATCAAGTTACTTTAGGAAAATAACTCTAAAACACTAGAAAATTTTTAGATGTAATTTAAATATTAGTCCATGTGTTCATACCCGAACCTTGGATTGATATAATCAAATAATTAAAAGACCGTGTGCGCATTCCGTGTCTCGATACCTTTAGATTTAAAATAATTATGTTATAACCATGTGTATATTCCGTATCTTGGTTTAACATTTAATTTCAAAGAATTACCTTGTGGGCGTTCTTCATCCTCGTGAACACAATTAGTAAAATATAATAATTAATTTAGCAGTAATAGATAAGTCATAATCAATAAAATATAAGAATAGCTAAAATTTGATTTAAGCCTTGCATTAGTCAATAAAGCGGTCGTGTTAAAACCACGAGACTCGAGCGGTGCCTTACACCTTCCCCTCAGTCAACAGAATTTCTTACTCAATCTTTTATTTTCGTAGACCATAAATTAAGAGTCAAACCTTCCTTTCGAAAGGGGATTCAAATAAAATGTGACTTGGAACACCAAAACTCAATTCCAAGTGGCGACTCCAAATAATAAATAATCCCTTTTCAAAACGTCACTTTAATTGGAAAAACTCTTCTAACTCAACCACGTAATAGGGTTGCGTGAAAAAAGAGGTGTGACAGCTCTGGCGACTCTACTGGGGACAATTAATGAGAATTCGAGCTTTGTGTATTGATTATTGTTTGGCTTTTATCATGTTTTGGATATTATTGTGTTTGGGAGCCTAATGTGCTATTTGTCGCCTATTTACCGCTTTAATATTTATTTGAACTGTGATATAAATTGTATCCTCTTTCGCATCCCTCTGAGTCTTCTGATAGGTAGTTATATTGTGTTTGCCTACTAGCATCACAAAATTTCTGTCTTGGGATAAAGTCAGTTAGCCTACCAGCTTCTGGTGAAGGATTTAGTCACACATGTTTAGGCGGGAGAGCCGTTAGCTAGCCAGTGATGTTCTACTACTGGTGACGCTTGAAGCTCCTCGGCTCGGGTTTTCCGCCGGGTAAGACAGGTCTAGATACCATCTCCTTTAGGATTTGAAAACTTAGAAGAACAAGCCACAAGTAATGGATATCCCTAGTAGGCTACGCTTTATTTGCATCATGTGCATTGGACTTAGGGGGACTCGGCACAGGGGTCGAGCCCGTCTAGGACATGTACTAATTTTTCAGACCAGCATGTTCATTTTTTCTGTGCCACATGTAACATTATTTGGTAGACTTTACTCAAATGTTGACCGGCTTTAGGATAGATTGATTGAACAGAGGAGAGGGAAAGAGAAAATATCCCCCAAGTTTTCACAAAAGTGCCCGTTTTTAAAAAAAATAAAATAAATGAATTTGAAGGGTTCTAATGTGTAAAATCACAATTTTCAAAATGGTTTTTTCTTTTTATTATTTATTTAAACCGAACTACGCGGGTTTGATTCTCACCGGATGTGAGATACGTAGACAACCCTCATCAGGTTCAACCCCATTTAAAAAAAAAGTGTCTATGGACTGTTATTTTTTTTCTCTCTAAAAAAAATAAATAATAATATAGTCACTTTGTCAGTTTTTTCTCTTTTGACCAGTTTTGCCCATGTGTTCGGTCCTTTTGTCGAAATAACCTCGATACCTTCCTCGAAAATGCAAAATGGTCGTTTTAGCAAGAGAGGTCAGTCTTTTTTATGTTCACTTATTTTTACAAAAAATAGCCATTTCGAGCCCTTTTTAATTTCATGATTATTTTACTAATGTATTTTTTTAGTCCCACAATTTGGCTTTTATTTTTTATTTTTATTTTTATTTTTATTTTTTTAGAGTCAAAACCCGAGAAATCAATTTTTTTGTGTCAATAATATATTTGATTAAAACCTAACCCCGTGTCTGGGTAAATAGGTACACCATGATTGGCGAAAGAGGTAAGTCTGAAAAGAGGCCCAGATCAGAAAGGATACCATATTTTGTAACTGTCGATCAGATACCGCAGTTGTTATGGGATTGGTGGAGATACTTTAAGGAGTATGAGCGAAAACAGATAAAAAAGTACTTGGTACATTTGGTTCACATGTTGACGATCAACCCTAGGAGGGATGCGATTGAAGCTTTGATTCCGCACTGGGATCCAGAAAATAATGTGTTTCGTTTTACTGACTCTGAAATGACTCCGACCTTGGAGGAAATCGCCCATTTCCAGGGGTGGGCCGCAATCTTCGCTGCCAAAAGCCCATAGTACCAAAAAATGTGAACTAGGGTAAGTTTCTAAAGCTCTTGAACATAAATTACAGACAATATGAAGGTTTAGGAGGCAAGTGGGTTAAGTTGGGATTTATGTTTCACTTGTATGGCCTAGAATGCAATTTTGAAAGGAATGTGAGAACACTGAAATCAAAGGAAAATATGGAAACATGGAAGGTTCACAGAAGGTTTGCATTTATGATTGCTTTTTTGGGGCGTGTAGTTTTCCCAGAAAGGGAAGGATGTATTAACATCCGCTTGGCAGGTGTAGTTGAGGCTCTGACTTCAGAAAGGGATGATTATACTTTGGTCCCTATGATTCTTTCTGGTATTTTTCGTGCTTTAACTAGATGTAAATTGGGTGCACGAAACTTTGATGGCTGCAACATTTTGCTGTAGATATGGTTTTTGGAGCATTTTTATCGTAATCCTATGATCACTGATTTTAGGGAGTTATGGCCCAATCATACTTATGATCACAAGAAAAGAATTGATGAATGTGACTTACCAGAAGGGATTGATGCCTTGAAAGAACTACTTTGTACTTTGTCCGCCAAACGGATCACTTGGCTTGGATGGTGTTCAACCATATGTTCCACTTCGGGTAATGCGTCAGTTTGCACGACTACAAGAGGTTCCACCAACCCGATATATGAGCAAGTTCTATAATGATTTTGGCAAAGATCAACCTCACGACGAAGAAGAAATTATGAAAATTTGGTATACAAGTAAAGTCTCGGAGCTGAATGAGATGGTAGAAGACCGAGATCGTGGAGTGGTGATCCCTGAATATATTATTTGGTTTCATGATCCTTCGTCGTTTAGAGATAGGCCTGAGGGGTTGAAAAGGAGGATAAATTATCAAAGAACTATAGAAAGGCTGAAAGAGGAATTGGAGCATGCTCAGATGACCACATCCAAACAACAAGCCCGACAACAAGCCGGAGTCGCTCAGATTCGCTTAAATATTGAGAAAGATTATCAATCTGCCTTAGGGATCATGGATAAAGATCTAAAGCATGCTAAGAATGAGGCAGCCCACTTAGAAGAAGAGCTGACAAGCACGATTGGTTTAGTCAGAAGAGTTGAGGCGAACAAAAATGCTGAAATACATAAGTTGCAAGAAGAGTTGAGTATCATCGAAGAGGATGCGCACCAGCAACAACTAGAGTTTAATCAGCAGAAAGAGCAATTTGAAAGAGAAAGGGCCTACTAGATATGTTCAAAGGGTCAACTTTATGCAGAATTAGAAGAAATAAAAGGCAGAAGAGGGGTCATCAACATGCAGATTTTGAAGCAGAGCAGTGTTAGTGGATGATTGAGAGAGGTGTGTTAAACCGTCGCATTGAAGAATATGAGGGACGTGAGGCTCAGATGGGGCACACCCTCAACACCACCCATATGTGGTTGTAGAATTGTCACGTGAATATGGGGCAAGCTAGAGTGCATGTACTTCGATTGGCAGAAAAAGCAACATATATTCATGATGAGCATCGCCATCTAAACAATGAGGAAGTTGGCCAACAGACACATGCCCTCGAAGGGACCCTTGTCTTTTTGTAGGACACATGATATTCAATAGAAGAACAAGAACATTCTCTGCTCTCCAACTCAAACATTCTCTACAATTTTTTCATTGATTTATTGCCTTTCATTTATTGTATTCATTAATTGTTCTTCATTTATTACTCGTTATTGGTCATAAAGAGGCCATCTTGAAGGCCCTCAATACTATTGTATCATTCTCGACAGCCCCCTATCAAGCTCTTGAGCTCGACCTCGAGACCCCATCTCTCCACTGCTCGATTTGCACATTCTCGTTACCTTTCGTTCTTATCTCATTTTTTCACTTTCCACTTAACACCTACTGCTTAAATAATTCGTATTAAAATAGATCACGTATTTTTAGAATCACAAAATCAAATATAGTTGTAATTACCATATGCTAAATAAGTGTGTACTTTATTTATAAAATATTGCAAAATAATTTGTGACCCTCGTACGTTAAACTTTATCATCTATCTTTAGGAGGAGGAACAATAATAATTTGATTTTTTTTCCGTTTTAATCATAGCATGTGTAAAGCGGATATTCCTTGACAGTGTCATCTACACGTTCCGTGTATTATTGGTTCATATGGATTGAAGGACAATATATAGGGAATCAATTTCAGCCACAACTAACATGGTACAATCTCAAACTGACTAATTAACTTCAAAGTTAAGTCAATCAGAGTCCAACATTGCATATAGAGCACATTGATTTTCTTGTAAGAAAGTTGTTTCTGGTACCTAACCTTACAAGTTCAATCAGGGGAGGCTCAACTCGGGGCTTAAAGAAAAACTTCAATAAGGAACCTAAGTTTTTCGGTATTAAAAAACTCATTTAGTAAAAGTTTATTTGAAGTTTATTTTTGTCACGACCCAATTTTCCCCCCGTTGGGTATCCTGATTGCACCTAGCCTTAAGGAATAGGCAAGCCTAACATCTTCTGAATAATAACAATAAAAAAGTAACATCAAATAACTTCTGAAATGAAATTCACTATACAATTTACGATTTCCCCAAAACTGGTAGTACAAGTCATAAGCTCTATAGAGTTTTACTACAATTTTCTAAATACAACTGTTTGAAATGAATTAAACAATTATGAATATAAAATAGGGAGGTGACTCCGAAACCTACGAACGTAACAACAGGTTTACCTTGAGTCTCTACAGTAACAACCCGCGCTGCTAGCTAATGGTAAACTGACTTCGCAAAACCTGGATCTGCACAAAAATGTGAAGAAGTGTAGTATGAGTACACCATAGTGGTACCCAACAAGTATCAAGACTAACCTCAGTGGAGTAGTGACGAGGAACAACCAAGACACCTACTGGACTAAACAACCTGAACGGATATGAGTATAGGAACAACAAAGTATGATATCTACATGAAGATTACGCGATATGGCTAACAATACAGTAATAGCAATAAGAAAGGAGAACAACAAGTATAAGCGGAATACCAAATAATGACACTGAAGGATGAACGGAAATACAACCTAAATCCGAAATCATAAATACAGAAGGACAAGTAATGACTCAGAAACAATGATCGCTCTCACATCAGGATTTAGTCAACAAACTCCACGAGGTACCGAACCTCAGACAAATCATAACTCACGAGTCTCAATATCTGAACCCTAACACTTGGCATCCTGTTCCCTCCTTACACCTCATAACCGCACCGACGACTCACGTGCCAAATAGAGTCATTCTCACAAAAAGGCAAGTAAACAAGGGTGTGTATCTATAGTTAACAATATCAAGGAAAGCCTCTTAACCGATAAGAGTGCTTAACTACGTGTATGCTTGTGCAAGTGTCCTAAAATAGTTCATACCAACTAGTAAGCATAAGAAAAATGAATAGACAGTATGTAGAATGTTTTTCCACAACTCTCAAAAGATAAACCTCACACATGTAAGTGTACCAGTACGTAAATATCAATAACAAGAATGCCCACAGGCTATAATAAATCATCACAATCAATCCCTGACATAGCTCACCTTGTCTCGCCACGTGTGCAATAGTAAAGTAAATGCCCGCCTTGTTTCGCCACACGTGCATAAAAATGTTCCCACCTTGTCTCGCCACATGTGCAACCCACCCCCCATATATATATATATATATATATATATATCCCGCCTTGTCACGCCGCATGTGGAAATCTCAATAGTATCAACAGCATGACTGAAACCTCGTGCAACCCCATAACAACAACTGCGCGACAGAAACCTCGTGCATCACAATAACAGCAACTACAAGGCAGAAACCTCGTGTACCACCACAATAAGTAAAATAGAAACAATGACAGTAATACAAAGTACGACAAGTAAATCAACTCAAGAACCTTTTATAACAAGAAAATGGTAGAATTAGTTCACAAGGAATAAGCATAATAAAGAGTACTAAATGTAATAAAAACAGTTCAACATGGAAGGAAATATTATATAATAATGGTCCCACAATGTCAAAAACAAAAAGCTAAAACGAGTCAAATAAATCCAAATAAGGGCAAGTACACTAAGGCATAGGATATCTAAGATTCTTTTAAGTTTGGACAATTGCAGAAGAGATAAACTCAATTACAATGACGGTAGACAGCAAGAAAATCACCATAACCTCAATTAAGGGTGAACATTTACAAAAGGGATAACTACAACTTCGATTAAGGATAAGTAGTTAGGGAAAAGATAACATGACAATGGAAGAGATAAAAGTTTCAATTAAGGCACATATGAATCAAGTAAACAATAAGAGTGGATCATGAAGTAATTGATTCTAATTAAGTAGGTAAAGGTGAAACAAGTAATTAAGGAACGTAATCATAACAAGTACAACTGCTTATTCAATGAATACAAGGACCTAGGAACCCTAAGAGGCCAATTTCCACAAATAAGTCCGAGCAAGTACTTGTTACCTCGCATACACGGACTAAAATCAACATCGAAGACTCAAATCCTAAGGGGTAGTTCTCCCCACAAGGTTAGGCAAGATATTTACCTCAAAGAAGACAAACCGATACTCTAAAATGAACTTCTCGGGTGAAATGACCTTCGAACAGCTCAAATCTAACCAAAATAACTTCAAGGCAGAAATAAAACTCATCAGAAACTATTCCGGATCATAAAGTCTCAATCTTTATCAAAATTTAAAAATCGAACCCCGGGCTCGCACCTCAGAACCCGACAAATTTCATAAAACCCGAACACCCATTCCGATACGAGTTCAACCATACTAAAATTATCAAATTCCGATACCATTTTGTCCCTCTAATAATGATTCTTCATTTTGAAAGCTTTCTTCAAAAACCACCATTTTCCTCAACTAAAAACACAAATTAAATGATAAAAATGAAGATAAAATCATGGACTATATTAAATTCTAGATGAAGAACACTTAACTAGTCGATTTTCTTGAAAAACCCATAAAGAATCGCTCAAAACCGAGCTCTACAAGTCAAAATATGATAAAATGGCCTGGCCCTCAATTTGGAAATCTTATATTCTGCCCAGGTCTGAAAGCATAGCGAACGGGGAGAAAGGCTCGTGTTTGCGAAGATGGAAAATAAGTCTGTCCAAAAAAACCTTTGCGAACGCGAGAGAAGGGACGCGAATGCGAAGAGCAAGGGACGAGACCTACGCGAACGCGAGATGGAAAACACGATCATGAAGAAGAAATATCAGGCTGTCAGGGAGTGCTTCGCAAACGCGGGAGACTAAATGCGATTGTGGTGAAGGGAAAGGCAGACCTTCGCGAACGTGAGGAGTTGAACACGAACGCGAAGAAGAATTACGAGGTGGTCAGCACTAATACTTCGCGAAGGCGAAAGAAGCTTTGCGATCACGAAGAAGAACACTAGAGAAACAAGAACAATAGTTCAAAATAGGAGGAAAAGAACTCGTAGCCCACCCGGAACACACTCGAGGCCCGGGGACCCTGTCTAAACACACACAAAAATTCTATAACCTAACACAGACTCGCTCGGGGTCTCAAAAATCACATCAAACAACGCCGAAAATGTAAATCGCGCCATGAATTGAACTTATGAACTTTCAATCTTCCAACTTCAAAAACTCGCGCCGAATCTTATCAAATCATCCAGGAATGACGTCAAATTTTGCAGACAAGTCCCAAATGACATAACAGATCCGTTAGAACTCTCGAAATCGCATTCCGATCTGGATATCACCAAAGTCAACTATTGGTCAAATCTCTCAACTTTATAAACTTCAACTTTCGGTGAAATTCTTGAATCACCCTACAGAACTCCAAATCCAAATTCGGACGCATGCCTAAGTCCCAAATCACCACACGAAGCTGTTCAAGACCTTATGCCACCGAACGGGGATTAAATTCTCCAAACGACCGGTCGGGTCGTTACATTCTCCCCCTCTTAAACAAATGTTCATCCTCGAACGTGCGAATAATCGCCTCGAAGTCTTCAAATCATTGAATGCACACCTCCAACATACACCCGCGGGTGATCCTACATCACCCCAATCTACATAAGCCTTACGAAACCATCTCAACTGTAATTTAGCCTTTCTACCAACACCAACAAGCCTTAGAGTAAAAATTCTCACCTTCCATTCATTTGTAAAAGACTTGATTCTAAATCCGTACCCAGTATCAGCCTTAACCAGCTACAACAACTCATGCCTACACCAACAAGGTACGATCAAAAAAAACATTTCTGATCATAATAGCTACCCGTAAGCAAAAACCAGCACCAATAATTAGCCTCATGTCCGATAGGAACCCGTCAAACCTCCAAAACACTGACGATGATGCCAGAACCACGAAGACCTCATAACTATACACCCGAATCAACAAGTCACAAATAACACCCCCAGGCACACACCCCGCAAGCTAAAACTCAAGAAACACATAACGAAAATAACTGAATATGTAAAGAGAAATGAGAAATATCAAACAATCCCGACATGCACAACTCTCTATCAGTACCATATTACGAATCAATTTAAATAGGAAAACCAAAGTACATGAACAATCATATGGATCTCATCCTGGTATAACTCTCCACAGCGGCATGCAGTCCAGCTCAAACATATCAAATTACATGAAATCGCGAGGGTTTCACCCTCAACTCTAAATCAGAAGTCGAATATACATCATATCAATTGAAATCTTCCACTAACTTAGTTTTGACAATAAAATCATAACACTCACTGAACTCTCACCCCGGTAGATTACCAATTCAAAAATCGTAACCAAGGATACTCAGGAATCACATCAAAACATACCATAATGAACAACATGGACTCACTCCTAGTCTCACAACTCTCAATGATGAATAAAACAACGATAGACACGGGCTACCACTCATAGAATCTCCCAACATGGGTAAGCACATAAACAGAGTGCAAATCATGAAACTCACCCATAAGTGAAACAAAAATTATGGTAACTCGTCCCAATAAGCAAAAATGAAACAAAATACGAATGATGCCCCTCTGTAAAAATCAAAAGCATACCTGTATGACATCATCTGGCGCAACGGCCTCCAACCTACTATATAAAACACATCAACGGGATGGGCCTCCCCCTCTTGGGCACCCCCTACTCGCCTGAATACTCCGTTGTGACACACTTTTCCGGAGTCTAGGACAATCTCTCACCATGTGGGTGGTATCTCTACACTTTAAGCAACCTCTATACTAACGTGGTTGTGGAAACTGTGCAGTACGAGTACCCTGAGACCCATGAGAAATTAAAACACCGTGCAAAACCTGAAGTGCAAACTGAACTGACTGACTCACAAAACCTTTTCCATGTCGTACTCTGACTCCAAAACAAGGACCAATAGATCTCTCCGGCCTACTAGGCCTTCTCGCCTCCCTTTCCTCTCTCTCCTGACCTCGCCTGTCCTTTATCTTATGGCCCCGTCTGTCAGCTCTCTCCTAATCCCATATGCCCTCTTCTCGGCGAACGATCCCTACCACCTGCTGAAATGAAACATCCAACTCTAACTCCTGAGCCATGCTGAACCAAATATCATGTCTGAGCCTCTCAATGAATCTATGGACACGCTCTCTAACTGTAGCGACCAAACCAGCATGTCTGGAAAAACCAATAAATCTAACGACATACTCTGATACTAAATATATAGACGCAGCTGCTCAAACACCAAGCACCATGCATCTCGAAGGGACTGAGATACAAAATCTCTCAGGAGCATCTCTGAAAACTGAACTCGTGAAAGTGAAGCTGCCTCAGCCGGGATACCTAACTCATATGCCCGCCACCACTGATAAGGCGCTCCTCTGAGATGGAATGTAACAAAAGAAACCTCGGTCATCTCCACAATACCCATAGTGTGAAGAATGCGGTGACACTCCACCAGGAAACCCTGGGCATCACCTGTCGCCAATCCACTGAAGGTAGGAAGGTGGTACTTCTTGTACCTCTCAAGTCTAGCCTGTTCTTCCTCAAATGCTGCTGCCCTAACCACAGGCTGAACTGGGATCACAGGCTTAGTCGCAATGACAGCTGGAATCTGACTATCATGAACTCGCTGCTCTAGAGTGTGGGCGGAGGGAGTTTGAGAACCTCCCCCGGTCTATGGAGTAGCTAGTGAACCCTGAATCAATCTTCCCTGAGTCAATGTACCAAACATACTTAGGAGCTATGCTAAGGTCTCCTGAAGACCGATGGTAATAATAGGAACCTCCAGTACCCTCCCCCTACTGGAACTGCTGGCAGCTCCTCAACTGCTGCTATGGTAGGTGCTCTAGCTGTGGCACGTGCTCCTCCTCGGCCTCTATGTCACACCTCATGTTTTTCTACGTGAAAGTACGCAAAAAATAAATTAATGGAAGCTCGCAAATGAGATGTTACATCCCGTCTTTTCGTACGATAAAGTTTCGTCGTAAGTTAATCGACGTAAGTTCGGGAATGAGATTATTGTAAGATTATAAGTATTATGCTATTCAAACAAGTGATGAATAAATTCGTGAAGGTAATAGGGTAAGAAAATTGAAGAAAATGAATTTCGTCGAAATTTGACACTTTGGGTAAAGTACAGTCTGAGCTATAATACCCTGTATTTATGGACTAGAGCTATACAAGGTACCACATGGCCAAGATAGTAAAATGTATAAAGTGTATTAAAAGTGAGTAGCATTTTATGATAATTCTTAATTATGTGGATAATTGGACTAGTGGGGATTAATAAATTTATTAAGGAATTAAGTGGATGACTTTTGGATAAGTATTATAACCACTTATGTGGCAACCATATAAGAGCCACTAGGTGACTCTTAATTAAATGTGCAAGATGGAAAAAGTTAAAGAGTTAGGCACTTCACCTCACTTGGTTAAAGAAAGTTATCAAGAAATGCCAAGAAATGTTACGACCTAATCATTCCTTGCTTGAAGTAAGCAAATGTTCCATTCCAATTTCACAATATATGATCAAATTCAAAGGAAAGTTTCAGCAACCTATTCAAAATATTGGCAATGTGATTTTGCTAAAAAAAATCATACGAGACTACGTAATGTTATAGCAACGGGATTTTGCGATTCTAAGGGAGTACGGTGCAACCTTTCTCAAGAATATCATATGAATTTTCCCCTATTTCGATCTGTCGTTACGTGAGTTGTCTCAAAAGATGTGTGTTGAAAGGATTTTCAAGAGAATCGACTCAATTATGTTAAGACTATCCCTTCTTTCTTTTGGCATGATCTATACGACACAAATGAAACGAGCAAATGCAGAATTTCCATAAATGACTCTATTCATATAAATACTAGAGATGCTTATGTTCTTGATTCCCCATGTGAATTATTATGATATCTTCTGTTCATGGGTCTCAGAAAAATACGTATATGATAAAGTTTATCCGAAAGAAATATTGATTTTATGATATTCTGAAAAATCTTGTAACGTATTTCATATGCATTTCATGTATTTATACATGTACATTGACCCATGACCAGGTGGCGTTATATACACGTATATGGGAAAAGGTTATAGCGTTATATACGTACCACCACCTGATCAGCTGGTATACGTTGATAATTTGCCCACAGTTGCCGAAATGATATGACGGGATGCTCTCAGAGGCTTGATGATGTTATGAACACATATACCTATGCATGGTGTGGCATTTATACACATATACATGACATTATAAAAATGAAATGATTCACAGAGCTATGTAGACGTACATGTCGAGTCTTTTACTCCATGTCTCTATGATGTCTATTATTTACTGATTTTCATTCCTTACATACTCGGTACATTGTTTGTACTGACATCCCTTTTGCCTAGGGATACTGTTTTTCATGCCCGCAGGTCCCAATAGACAGGTTATGAGCCCTCCAAGTAAGCTATCATCTCAGCGAACAGTGTTGGTGCGCTCCATTTGCTCCGGAGTTACTTGTTTGGTCAGTATGATTTAGACGTATATTGTTTTATATGTCGGGGCTATGTCCGACCTTTATGACAAATATGTATTTCTAGAGACTTGTAGACAGATGTACGTAAAAAATTATATGGCCTTGTCGGCCTATGTTTAGTGTACGAGTGATTATTTTGGTCTTATAGGCCCGTATGTCTTATGTATTAGTTGGTATTTCATGTTGTATTCTACTTATCTCATGGAAACCTCTACGGATCAGTTATCTATGATAGTATGATACGGAAAAATACATTATGTTGGTACTTGGTTGAGTAAGGTATCAGGTGCCTGTCGCGGCCCATCGGTTTGGGTCGTGACAAAAATGGTATCAAAGCAGTTCTGTTATAGGGAGTCTACAAGCTGTGTCTAGTAGAGTCTTGGTTATGCACTCCTTCTTCTTACTCTAGATCGTGTGATAGAGCTCAATTGTAAGAACACAATTTCCCAACCCTATGCTCAATTGTAAGAACACAATTTCCCAACCCTATCTTATTCATAATACGATGATGCCTACATCCAGAAAGACGGTTGGTAAGAGATATAGCTGTGGAAGAGTTGAGTCGGAGGAACTCAATTTTTGCATCATGCTTATGATGGATAAATATGAGATATTCCCCAGATCATGTGTACTAAGACGTGTAAGTTTCTTGAAAAGGATCCTTGAGGCAAGAATGTCTATCCACTCTTGCAGTAAAAAAGGAATAAGAGAATCGGAAAGTAGACACAAGTTTCAGAAAGTAAAAGAAGCAAGGTGAAGAAGGGTACGAGGTACCCAGTTAATGAAGATTAACAGTATTTACAATTCAAGAAGAGAAATATAAGCATTTTTAGATACCTTCAATTGTAACAGAGGTATGTACAATTAGTCACACCCATCTCAGTTATGCTCTATGGGAGCTAACAGAAGTAGTATAAGAAAATGATGGATATCAGGATCCTGCTGGGGTTAGAATAACCCAAAATGTTGAATGGAATGTTAGCATTAGCAGACAATTTCGAAGGATATTACAAACGTGGTAATAATTCTCCTTATGAGACACCCAGATGGTGCACTCTAAAATCGTACATCTGGATATGAGTACTATAAAGATAGGCACTAGAAGCCTTGAAAGGATAAATGTTACCTTAGTATGACTCCCGTCCCTAGTAAAGAAAGAATGTTAGGAAACCCGAAAAGCCAGTAGATTGAGCAAGGGGAGCTAAAAGCAAAAGAATGTCCTGTTGAAATTTTCAAAATAATGTGTTAGACATAGATGTTAGTGTCACGACCCCAATTACTAAGCCGGCCGTGATGGCGCCTATCATGGAACTAGGCTAGCCAACCATTCCAGATTATCAATATATTTCATAATTTCCCCAAAGTTAGCAGATTTTAAAATAGTAGAATGAGATGAACAAATTATACATTTCCCCAAAACCTAGAGTCAACTGTCATGAGAATCTAAGACTGTAAATACAATGTACAATATAGTGACTTGCTACAACAAAAGTCTGAGGCACAAAAGACCAAAATAACTATGATCTGAGGGAAGGAAAGGAGGTGAGTTGGGGACGCTGAGCAGCTAACTCAATCCTCGAACAAATCCAAGCTTGTCCGAAAATCAACTAGTGAGATGGTCCGGTACCTGGATCTGCACACAGAGGTGCAGGGAGTAACGTGAGTACGCCAACTCAATAAGTAATCAAAGTAACTAAAAACTTGAGTGTAGTGACGAGCATTTATATATCATGTAAATCCAAATAATGAATAACAGTGGAAATGAATAAATAATGTCAGGAATCTACAATTCCGAATATTTCATAAAACTCTGGTTTCCATTTAAAAATCTTGTATAAAAATATTTATCCAACATTTATAAAAAGAGGCTTAGTGTAAAGAGGAGTGAAAACAACCTTTTCATAACATATAAGCCTCTCGGGCACAGTATCACTCACAATAAAGCCTTTGGGGCAAGCCTCTCAGTTACTCGTGACTCACTATCAGTATCTCATGCTCACATTAAACACTCGTACTCAGAAAATACCATGAATACACACAACTGCTGCGGCGGGCAACCCGCTCCACTACACACACACACACACACNATATATATATATATATATATATATATATATATATATATATATATATATATATATATATATATATATATATATATATATATATATACTGCTGCAGCGTGCAGCCCGATCCTTATAACATACACTGGGGTGTGCAACCCCATCCATATAATAGTCGTCTGCGCTCACTGGGGGTGTACAGACTCCTAGAGGGGCTCCTTCAGCCTAAGCGCTATATCTGCTGCAACGTGCAGCCCGATCCAATATGTATATTGCTGCGGCGTGCAGCCCGATCCAATATGTATATTGCTGCGGCGTGCAGCCCGATCCATATATAACATATATTGCTGCGGTGTGCAGCCCGATCCATATATAACATATATTGCTGCAGCGTGCAGTCCGATCCATATATATATATAATCTATATTGCTGAGGCATGCAGCTCAACCTATATGTAATATATAACATATATATTGATGCGGCGTGCAGCCCGATCCATAACTATCCTCACATGCTCGGCTCTCGGCCTGACTCAGTCATCCTCACAAGCCACTTGGGCGATTCATCTCAACTCACGGGACTCAGCCCAAAATACTTTTCAGAGTTTTCAAAGCAGTGTGATAACGGTGAAAATAACAACAAGTAGGAAACATGACTGAGTTCACAATTGTTCTATCAGGATAGTGGTAGAATAGTGTAAAAGTACCTATGAGGGTATAAACAGGTCAGCACAAGGCCCCAATCATGGAAAATACCCCTGAGGCTCTAAACTGGTCGGCAAAAGGCCCAATCATGGCTCACAACCCATAAACAAGTATAAATTTCTAAAATGCAGGATATCATAAGGTTTCAAATCGAATACGCGGCTTAATAGTCACTACGGGACGGACCAAGTCACAATCCTATCGGTGAACGCCCCCACGCTCCTCACCTAGCATGTGCTTCACCTCATTTACCAAAACAATACCAAATCACGGGGTGTCATACCCTCATGTTTAGAGTTACATTCGTTACTTACCTCAAAACATCCCAAAACCTACTCCGCGATGCGCTTGCCCCTCGAATTGGCTCCCAACTGCTCCGAATCTAACTAAAATTAGATTAACATCATCAATATACGCTAAGAGAACAAAACCCAATAGAAAGATATAAATTTTAACAAAATTCTCGAAATTCGGCCAAATATGAGCCCCGGGCCCACGTCTCGAAATTCTATAAAATTTACATCACTAGAATCCTCATCCTCCCACGAGTCTACACATACCAAGAATACCACAATCGGACCATAATTGGCCACTAAATTTACCAAAAGAATTTTCCAAACTTCCTCCCATTTTCCCCAACTTTTCTACTTTAAATTCCTCAAATTTCAAGCCTAATCCGACACAATATAGCATAGAAATGAGTTTTTAATCTGGGAAACTTACCTCCACTGAAGACCCTTGAATTACTCCTTCAATTTGCTCTCAAACAAGCTCAACCCGCATGCAACAATGGAAGAAATGACCGAAATTTCGCGGAGGCACCTATTTATATTGTCTGCCGAGTTAATCCGCACCTACGGTCCCAGGTGCGCACCTGCAAAATCCTACTAACAGTCCAAACTTTGCACCTGCGATGCCTCACCTGCACTTGCGGCTTCGTAGGTGCGGCCCATTCTTCGCACCTACGCAAATATCTTCGAACCTGCGGCTCCTCATCCGCAGGTGCGGCCACACAAGTAAATCAACACCAGCAGCTATTTTGCTGCAATTTCCTAAGTCCAACCCTCAGTTAACCATCCGAAATCAATCCCGAGCCCCTCGGGGCCCCAACCAAACATACCAACACACTACATAGCATCATTCAAACTTAGTCGAGCCTTCGAAACACCAAAAATAACAAAAAAACACCAAAATTACATCAAATTCAAGCCTATGAACTTTGAAACTTCTAAGTTTCACCAATGATGCCGAAACAAACCAAAACACACCTGATTGACCTGAAAATTTGCACACATATCTAAAATGACATTACAAACCTTCTCCAACTGTCGGAATTCCATTCCGACCCCTATAGCCTATTTTCCACTGCCGATCGGAAATCGCCAAAAACTAACTTTCGCCAATTCAAGCCTAATTCTACACCAGGCATCAAAACTTCATTCTGAACACACTCCTAAGTCCCAAATCACCTAGCGAAGCTATCCAAGACATAAAATCCGCATTCTGAGGTCTTTTACCAATAAATCAACTCTCAATTGACTTTTTTCAACTATTAAGCTAATTTAAGAGACTAAGTGTCTCAGTTCTCACCACGACCACTCCGAACCCGAAACAACCGATCCAACACAACATAAATAGGCTAAGCAACATATGATAAAGAAGAAAGGGGGAAACGGGGCTAATCTCATGAAAAAACCGGCCGGGTCGTTACAATTAGTAAGAAATGAGAAGAGAGTTAATGAAGTGTTATGAGTAAGATGTGACGCATGGATGACGATGGTAGAAAAAAAATGACGGTGTTATAAGATATATAATCAAGTTAAGGAAAAGATGAGAGGAGCCAGGCCTTGAGACAACAAGAGATTATAGGCCATAAATTTATATCCTCATTTCGAGAAATAAGTTTGTGACTCCAACGCGACTACCAGAAGGGAGAGTTAATCCCAGAGTAATAGAAATCAGTATGGGCTGGTGAAGAGGTGAAACATTTATGCGTAGATCATCGTAGCACTAAATGTTGGTACTCGCCTAAAGGGGGGAATATGACTTCATGTGGCATTAAGTCAGAACTAAGGGGTTCTAGTAATTATGGAATGGTAAAGGAAGAATGCGACAAAAAATGAAAAAGGGACGAGATTGCACTATTCAAAGCCTACAGATATGCTACGATTCCAGAACATTATGCAAACACGACGTAAAGGAAAGGAAGTAAAGGTCCCTGCCTAAGATTATTGATAGATAATGAGTCAGTGCGAGACGTAAGTTAAGTCAAAGGAAATAACCCAAGAAAACTTACGCGGAATATTGATATGAGAATGGGCCAACAAGTAGTCAGTAATTGATTCAGGAAGAGCCTAGTTATGGTTAAACAAGAGGTTACAGACGAGTTAGCAGACTGTGCAAGATAAACATAGTAAAACCCAATATGGTGAATTCAGTCTCGCAGATATGACATCGTGATCCTTGAGAAATATTCAGATGGGAGTTGGGTAGTTAAAGGTACCATATGAGTGTTATGAAATAAAAGAGAAAGCCACTGGGAAGACAATGAAAATATCAAGTTCAGAAGCAACCCTACAAGCACACGAGCGTAAACTACGGATAATTATAGGCGAGAAAGGACATCAAAATTTATTTTTGTCAAGTATTCGGTGTAATTAGCTCGCAGCTTTACAAGAGTCAGAGAATCCTCCCTAAATACTACAATGAAAGACTAGCTGAGAAAGTAAGGAAGGAAGCTTTAACCTAAGCTGGGTGACTTAAAGAGGAAATGGTCATATAAAAACAGTCTAACAACAACATTTTATGCACTCTATTAGAAAATGGCACCTACTGTGGCTAATGAACGGGAAGTAAAATCAAAAGTGATATTGAAGATCATATGAGTTTTATGGAACTCCAATATGCATGGGCACCAAGATAAGCTAAGTATGCATGCAAAAAACGGGCAGAAAGATCAGGAAAAGTAATTGCTTATGTTTGAAGAAAGCTGAGATGGAACAAAAAGAATTACTTGATTCATGATCCAGAGTTAGTTACGTTATGAACGCATTTAAGAGTTTGGAGTTTTATACATATAGCATATACAACTGTAGAAGATTCCGGTATAAGTTAAATGAAAGAATTGAGCTCAAGTCATAGACGAATGATTGAATTATTAAAGGACTGTATCATAGATATTCCTCAGCGCCCATGAAAGGATAAACGTAATAACTAATACCATGAACAGCTGATCGGGAGGTAGCTTAAGCCTACATAAAGGCTGATCAGAAGAAGGAGGAAACTAAAGAATTACATCAACAAAGTAAATCAGGAATCTGATTATTGGACCCAGAAACTTATAGAAAATCGTGATTGAGAACATTATAGGATCACTCTAAATATCAGAGGTACCAAAGGGATAATACAACAATCATACTCAATGATGACCCCTACGATAAATCCAGTAGTACTAGCCTCATAATAAGTTAGTACGAAGCTCCCACCGGATTGTGTATGCACCATTGGTGCAAGTATTATAATAAAGCTTCAAGTTATGGACATGAATTACACCCATATGGAAGGGAGGTCATGAAAGAGATATAAGATACAATGCGAGATTTTAAGGTAAGTAAGGTAAAGGTGAACAACGTACAAGATAATCAAAGGCAGCAGATCGTAAATAGTCCATGCTTCTAATAGAAGGATATAAGCACTGTGATTCAATATCCAGGAATGATAGCAGCCTCATTAGTGGTGTACCTTCCAGCCTATGGGTTTTAAGTACCGAGAGATCTAGTCAATAGAGTAAAGAAGAGTTAGAGACGATGTGATGTCTCGCTTGATGTTCCAGATTAACACAAGGAAATCTATGGTGCAAGTAAGTTGAAGAAAGGCTGCGAATAGTATAGGTAGATATGTATAGGTCGCAAGCTAAACTATAGTAAGTGACAAAGTTTTATGACAGGAGTAAGAACGAGGAAGGGCGAGTGAGAAGGTGAAGAGAATGGATAAGTCCTCACGATTAAGTCCATGAAAACAAGAGAGCTAAAGGTTTCTCTAAGTTATAGAAAGTTCAGTATAGTCTGAATGAACTCAAAGGAGTCTAAGACTAATAATATCTAGAAAAAAAAATGGAATGTTACCCTGGTAGTGGAATGAGGGTGTGATTGTGATAGATAAAGGATGATGTTTTGGCCTTCGACTGAGTAATGATTTGAAGAAGATTTCATGGATTGTACAGAATAAAAACGTAGTGTGAATCACATTGGGATGCTATAAAATACGATTATTGAAGTACAGTATCGCCCCTAAGTGGATTAGGAAAATCACTTCAAATATTCATCAATACAGCATAAGCCCTAGTGGAAATGTATTACGTAAGAAGTTCAAGTTATCAACGGAAGATTTCAGATCAACATTGAGGTGAATCGACAATGGATGGATAAAAGATACAAAGTACGAGATTAGATTAGACCAACATTCTCAAGATGAACAATAATGAAGAACGTTAAAAGACTTAGCTTTATGCATATAGGATAAGCAACAAGAGTAACCTGGAGTTTAGTTGCAGACCTCAGTAACAATAAATCGAAGTAAGAGTTATGGTATAGTATGGTTTACTTAGATATAGTAAAGCTAATGATGCCCAGAGGGACAACTTGGCATAATTTTGTATATGTTCACAAAGTGAGGCCTAGAGATTGGCTAAGAGCTGGGGGAAAGGGGAGAGAAGCGTCACATAGGCGCACATACAAAGTTAGAGTCGTACAGGCTGCATGATAGAAGGTAGCAACGATTACGAGATTAGTAGAATTCAGACTAAAAGTTGTGGTGTTAGAAAAATGCTTAAAGGGGGGAATGCCCTGGCCTTTGGATTTATTCAAAGAGTAGTTGTCTAAATGGAAAGGAGAATATTAAAGTATTCGCAAGAGCTATGGGTTATGAGAATGATAAGTGCAGCAGTCAACATATTCGAGGACGAATGTTCCNGGGGGGGGGGGGGGGAATGATGTTACACCCCATGTTTTCGTACGTGAAAGTGCACAAAAAAAAATTAATGGAAGCTCGGAAATGAGATGTTACATACCGCATTTTCGGACGATAAATTTTCTTCGTAAGTTAATCGACATAAATTTGGGAATTGGATTATTGTAATATTATAAGTATTATGCTATTTCAAACAAGTGATGAGTAAATTCGTGAAGGTGAGAGGGTAAGGAAGTCGAAGAAAAATGAATTTCATCGAAAATTGATATTTTGGGGTAAAATACGGTGGAAGCTATAATACCCCGTATTTATGGACTAGTGCCATACAAGGTACCACATGGCCAAGATAATAAAGTGTATTAAAAGTGAGTAGTATTTTATAATAATTCTTAATATGTGGATAATTGGTTAATTATTGGACTAGTGAAAATTAATGAATTGATTAAGGAATTAAGTGGATGACTTTTGGATAAGTCTTATAACCACTTACGTGGAATCCATATAAGAGCCACTAAGTGACTCTTAATTAAATGTGCAAGATAGCAAAATTTAAAGAGTTAGGCACTTCACCTCACTTGGTTAAAGAAAGTTATCAAGAAATGCCAAGAAATGTTATGACCTAATCATTCCTTGCTTGAAGTAAGCAAATGTTCCATTCCAATTTCACAATATTATGATCAAATTAAAGGGAAAGATTCAGCAACTTATTCAAAATATTGGCAACGTGATTTTTCTACACAAATTATATGATACTACGTAACATTATAGCAATGGGATTTTGCAATTCTAAGGGAGTGCGGTGAAACCTTTCTCAAGAATATCATATGGATTTTCCCCTACTTTAATCCACCGTTACGTGTGTTATCGCAAAAGGCATATGTTGGAAGGATTGTCAAGAGAATCGACTCAGATATTTTAAGGATATCCCTTCTTTCTTTTGGCATGATCTATACGACACAAAGAAACGAGCAAATGCAGAATTTTCATAAATAGCTCTATTTATAGAAATACTAGAGATGCTTATCTTCCTAAATCCCCATGTGAATTATTATTATATCTTTTGTTCATGGGTCTAAGAAAAATACGTATTTTATAATGTTTATCCGAAAGGCATATTGATTTTATGATATTCTAAAAAATCTTGTAACGTATTTCGTATGCATTTCATGAATTTATACATGTACGTTGACCCATGAAAGATGGCATTATATACACGTATATTATATTTATATGGGATATGGGAAAAGATTTAGGCGTTATATACGCACCACCACCTGATCAGTTGGTATACGTTGATGATTTGCCCATAGTGGCCGAAAAGATATGATGGGATGCCGTCATAGGCTTGATGATGTTATGACCATATATACCTATGAATGGTATGACATTTATATGCATATGCATGACATTATAAAAATGAAATTATTCACAGAGCTATGCAGACGTACATGTCGAGTCTTTTACTCTATGTTTCTCTCATGTCTATTATTTACTGATTTTCATTCCTTACATACTCGGTACATTATTTATACTGACGTCCCTTTTGCCTGGGGATGATGCATTTCATACCCGCAGGTCCCGATAGACAGGTTATGAGCGCTCCAAGTAAGCTATCAGCTAAGTGAATGGTGTTGGTGCTCCATTTGCTTCGGAGTTTCTTGTTTGGTCAGTATGATTTGGATGCGTGTATTATTTGGTGTGGTGGGGCTATTTCCCGACCTTTATGAGAAAAATGTATTCTTAGAGGCTTGTAGATAGATGTCATGTACGTACAAGATTGTATGGCATTGTCGGCCTATGCTCAGTGTATGAGTGGTTATTTTGGTCTTATAGGCCCGTATGCCTTATGTATAAGTTGGTGTTACATGTTGTATTCTACTTATCTCACGGCAGCCTCTCCGGCTCGATTATCTATGATAGTATGATATGAAAAGATACATTATGTTGGTACTCATTTGAGTAAGGTACCGGATGCCCATCGCGGCCCATCAGTTTGGGTCGTGACACTCTGCCTCTAACCCTAACGATATCTTCTCCGGGGGTAACGTCATCAGGAAGTGCAGCTAGTGTCCTCACCATCTGTGAGAGAATGGAATGATAAGAGTTCAAACTTCGAGATGAATATACCCTCATGATAGGAATCATTGAAGTGAAGCCGTCCTAATAGTTATGTAGCTTCTCGAAGATAAGTACAAATGTCTCCGTACCGATCCGCAAGACTCTACTAAACTCGCTTATGACTCGTAGCACCTATGAACCTAGAACTCTGATACCAACTTGTCACAACCCAATTCCTTCCTCCCCTCCCCCTCCCCCCCTCTCCATCGTTGGGTATCCTGATGGCACCTAATCTTAAGGAATAGGCAAGCCTAACATCTTCTGAATAATAACAATAAAAAAGTAACATCAAATAACTTCTGAAATGAAATTCTCTATACAATTTACGATTTCCCCAAAACCGGTAGTACAAGTCATAAGCTCTATAGAGTTTTACTACAATTTTCTAAATACAACTGTTTGAAATGAAGTAAACATTATGAATACAAAATAGGAAAGTGACTCCGAAGCCTGCGAACCTAACAACTGGTTTACCTTGAGTCTCTACAACAACAACCCGTGCTGCTAGCTAATGGTAAACTGACTTCGCAAAACCTGTATCTGCAAAAAAATGTGAAGAAGTGTAGTATGAGTGCACCATAGTAGTACCTAACAAGTATCAAGACTAACCTCGGAGGAGTAGTGACGAGGAACAGTCAAGACACCTACTGGACTAAGCAACCTAACCGAATATGAGTATAGGAACAACAAAGTATGATATCTACATGAAGACTACGCGATATGGCTAACAATACAGTAATTGCAATAAGAAAGGAAGACAACAAGTATCAGCGGAATACCAAATAATGACACCTAAGGATGAACAAAAACACAATCTAAATTCGAAATTGCAAATACAGAAGGACAAGTAATGATTTATCAATAACAACCGCTCTCACATTAGGATTTAGTCAACAAACTCCATGAGGTACCGACATTTGGACAAATCACAATTCACGGGTCTCAATACCTGAACCTTAACAATTGGCATCCTGTGCCCTCATTACACCTCAAAATTGCACTAACGACTCACGTGCTAAATAGAGCCATTCTTACAAAGAAGGCAAGTAAACAAGGGTGTGCATATATACTCAACAATATCAAGGAAAGCATCTTAACCGATAAGAGTGCTTAACTACGTGTATGTTTTTGCTAGTGTCCTAGCATAGTTCATGCCAACTAGTAAATATAGGAAAAGAAATGGACAACATGTAGAATGTTTTCCCACAATTTTCCACAAGATAAAGCTCACACATGTAAGTGTACCACTACCCAAATATTAACAACAAGAATGCCCCCATGCCATCATAAGTAATCACAAATCAATCCCTGACATAGCTCACCTTGTCTCGCCACGTGTGCAATAATAAAGCGAATGCCCGCCTTGTCTTGTCACACGTACATAATAATGCTCCCACCTTGTCTACCCCCCCCTCACACACACACACACACACACACACATATATATATATATATATATATCCAGCCTTGTCACGCTGCATGTGCAAATATCAATAGTATCCACTGCACGGCAGAAACATCGTGCAACCCCACAACAACAACCACACGGTAGAAACCTTGTGCATCACAATAACAACAACTGCACGACAGAAACCTCTAGAACCACCACAACAAGTAAAACAAAAACAATGATAATAATACAAAGTACGGCAAGTAAATCAACTAAGAACCTTCGATCAAAAGAAAACGGTAGAACTAATTCACAAGGAATAACAATAATAAAGAGTATTAAGCGTAAAAAAAACAACTCAACAGGGGATGAAATATTATGTAAAAATGGTCCCACAATGTACAGTTCAACAACAAGAAGCTAACACAAATCAAATAATTCCAAATAAGGGCAAGTCCACTAAGGCATAAGATATCTAAGCTTCTTTTAAGTTTAGACAATTACAGAAGAGATACAACCAATTCAAATGAAGGTAGGCAGCGAGAAAATCACCATAACCTCAATTAAGGGTAAACATTTACAAAAAGGATAACTACAACTTCAATTAAGGATAAGTAGTTAGGGAAAAAATATGACAATGGAAGAGATAACAGTTTCAGTTAAGGCAGACATGAATCAAGTAAACAATAAGAGCGGATCATGAAGCAATTGATTCTAATTAAGTAGGTAAAGGTGAAACTAGTAATTAAGTAACGTAATCATAACAAGTACAATTGCATATTCAATGAATACAAGGACCTAGGAACCCTAAGAGGCCAATTTTCACAAATAAGTCCGAGCACATACTCGTCACCTCGCATACACGGATTACAATCAACATAGAAGACTCAAATCTTAAGGGGTAGTTCCCCCCACAAGGTTAGGCGAAGATACTTACCTCAAAGAAAACAAACCGGTACTCTAAAATGAACTTCTCTGGTGAAATGACCTCCGGATGGCTCAAATCTAACAAAAATAACTTAATAGCACAAATAAAGCTTATAATAAACTATTTCGGATCATAATGTCTCAATCTTTATCAAAATCTAAAAATTGATCACAAAAGTCAACCCCCGGGCCCACATCTCGGAACCCGATAAATTTCACAAAACTCTAACACCCATTTTGATACGAGGTCAACCATACTAAAATTATCAAATTCCAGTTCCATTTTCGTCCCTCAAATCATGATTTTTCATTTTGAAAACTTTCTTAAAAAATCACCATTTTCCTCAACTCAAAACACAAATTAAATAATAAATGAAGTTAAAATCGTGGAATATATTAAATTCTATATGAAGAACACTTACCCAATTAAATTTCTTGAAAAAACCACAAAGAATCGCTCGAAATCGAGCTCTACAAGTCAAAATATGATAAAAATGGCCTAACCCTCGATTTGAAAATCTTATATTCTTCCCAGGTCTGAAAGCATGGAAAACGCGGAGAAAGGCTCGCGTTCGAGAAGGAGGAAAATAAGGCTGTCCAGAAAAACCCTTCGCGAACGTGAGAGAAAGGGCGCAAACGTGAAGAACAAGGGACAAGACCTACGCAAATGCGAGATGGCGAACGCAAACGCGAACGCGAACGCGAACAAGAAATATGAGGCTGCCAGGGAGTGCTTCACGAATGCGATGAAGGGAAAAGGCAACCTTTGCGAACGAAGAAGAATTACGAGGTGGTCAGCAGTAACACTTCACGAACGCGAAAGGTGCTTCGCGATCGCGAAGAAGAATACCGGAAAAACATGCACATCCGTTCAAACTAGGAGGAAAAGGACCCGTAGCCCACCCGGAACACACCCGAGGCTCCCGAGACCCCGTCTAAACACACAAACAAGTTTTATACCCTAACAAGGACTCGCTCGGGGTCTCGAATCACATCAAAAAACGCTGAAAATGCAAATCGTGCCAGGAATCGAACTTATGAACTTTCAATCTTCCAACTTCAAAAACTCGCGCCGAATCCTATCAAATCAACCTAGAATGACGTCAAATTTTGCAGACAAGTCCTAAATGACATAACGGAGTTGTTCCAACTCTCAGGATCGCATTCTGACCCCGATATCACCAAAGTCAACTATTGGTCAAACCTCTCCATTTTCCAAACTTCAACTTTTGGTGAAATTCTTCAAATCACCTTGCGGACCTCCAAATCCAAATCTGGACGTACACCTAAGTCCAAAATTACCACATGAAGAAGTTCAAGATCTTATGCCGCCGAACGATGCTTAAATTCTCAAAACGACCTGCCAGGTCGTTATAATTTTTCTAGCTTTACGAGATGTAAAATTATTAATAATTTTTATAATTGATTTCTTGACTAAGAGTATATATATTTCTATTTTGCAGGATTATTATTCAATTATTTTAGGATTTCATGATTTTTGGAAAGATCTAATGTTAGATTCTCACCAACTTCTTATTCTTGGATTCCATTATAATTTAGCTAAATTATATTAATGATTTGTTCATCTATCATAAATTCTTGCCTATTTATTTTAGAAATTTTTATTGTTCGCTAAAATTTTTTCAAGGGCTCCTTTTGGGATTGTATTCAACTCTTCTTTTCTTTTTGGCATTTTTAATATACACATTCTGTCACGACCCCAAAACCACCTTGGCCGTGATGGCGTCTATCGATACTAGGCTAGCCAATTCACTACGTATATCATAAAGGAACTTTTCATTTAATTCATTACTAATCCGATATTTCATAAAATTCCCATTTAAGCATTTCAAAACAAGTAAAGATAGGTAAAGCATTTAAACACATCCCGATCCCGGAGTCACTAGTCATGAGCAAATAAAAATACAAGTCTGATACTATCTACTTAATACAAGATGAGTCTAAGAAATAGTAAATGCTACAATATAGGAAGGATAAAGGCAAGGCTGCGGACGCTGTGCAACTACCTCGCAAATCTCCAAAATACTATGAAAGGAGCAGATAAGCCCTCACCCTGATGCCTTGGCACCTGAATTTGCACACAAGGTGCAAGGAGTAACATGAGTGCGCCAAATTAGTATGTAACAATTATAACTAAAGACTGAGTGCATTGACGAGCATTTAAAATCATATAGATCTCATAACATAAAAACCTCGGTGGAAATAACAAGATCAAATCAGTAATTAAATTCCGAGCATCTCGTAAAACTCTAGTTTCAATGAAAGTCGTTAACACATTTGTTCAACATTTTCAATAGAGGCTCAGTATAAAAGAAGCGTGAAAATGGTAATTTCATAAAACAAGCCCCTCGGGCAAAGTATCACTCATATATATAGCCCCTCGGGAAAGCCTCCCAGTCACTCGTGACTCAACTCTCATCAATCACACTCACACTCAACAATATATATAGCCCCTCGAGCAAGCCTCTCAATCACTCATGACTCAACTCTCATCAATCATCACTCACACTCAGCACTCACTCTCAATAGGTACTTTATAATAACCGCTGCGGCGTGCAGCCCGATCCATATATAGTCGACTGCGCTTACTAGGGGTGTGCAGACTCCAGAGGGGCTCCTACAGCCCAAGCGCTATATCACTGCGGCGTGCAGCCCGATCCAGTTGTCAACCTCACAAACCACTCGTGCATTTCAGTACAAACTCAGGGAACTCAGCCCAAAACAACTTTCATATATTAAAATAGAGTGATGAATAAGATTATACAATAACATGTATAAATCATGAATGAGGATATGCTTTCTATTAAAAACAGTGTGAGGACAATAGAAAAATACCCCTAAGGGTCCAAACATGGCATTCATCGCAAGTTAACAGAATCATTTCTAAGACACATAGATATCATATAGAGTTTACCAACTATGCAACTCTACAGTTGTCACGGGACGAACCAAGTCACAACCCCTACTGGTGCATGCCCACACGCCCGTCACCTAGCATGTGTGTCTCCTCATTTATCAAAATAGTACGAAATTTTGGGGTTTCATACCCTCAGGTCTAGATTTACAATCGTTACTTACTTCAAACCGGATGAAAATCTACTCTGCGATGTCCTTGCCGCTCGACTCGGCCTCAAATCGCCCCGAATCTATTCAAAATTAGAATCATATCATTAATACATGCCAAAGGAACAAAGACCACATGAAAGTTATCAAATCAAATCAAAATCCCGAAATTGGCCAAACTCCACCCCCGGCCTACATCTCGGAATCCGATAAAAATTACGAAACCAGAATCCTTAACCTTTCATGAGTGCATGCGTACCAAATTTATAAAAATCTAACTTCGTTTGACCCCTCAATCATTCAATTTTTAGTGTCAAGTTCCAAGCCCTAATTCCCCAATTTTAACCCTTAAATCCCACAGATTTCATGCTTAATTAGTTAGAAATCACCATAGAATCAAGTATTGAGTTCAAAAACATTACCTCAAAGTGATTCGCCTTGAATCCCTCTTCAAAATCTCTCAAAAAGCTCCAAGTCCGAACACAAATGGTGGAAAAATAACCCAATTTTGCGAAGGCTTGAATTTATATGTTCTGCCCACTTAAACCGCATTTGCAATTACTTCCACCGCACCTACGTAACTGCTTCTGCGCTCCAATCAACCGCACCTGCGGTTTTCACTTAAACACTCAGGACCGCATCTGCGCCCCAGGCACCGCACCTGCGGTCCCGTAGAAGTGTCAAACTCACCGCATCTGCGGTTCTTCTCCCCATGTACAAATTCCGCATCTGCGGCTATAAACCGCACCTACGATCACCCTTCCGCAGGTGTGGAAAACCAGAGACATTAGTAACAACAGATTTTTCCAAAGTTCTAACTCCCCTCGATGGCCATCCGAAATCATCCCGGGCCCTTTAGGGTCTCAACCAAATATACCAACACCTCATATAACACCACCTGAACATAGTCGAACCCTCGAAACACTCAAAACAACATCAAAACACCAAATTAACCTAAAATTCAAGCCTAAGGATTTCCAAACATCCAAAATTCGCCAACGATGCCGAAGCCAACTAAACCACGTCCGAATGACCTACAATTTTGCACACACATCACAAACGACATCATGAACCTATTCCAGCTTTCGGAAATTCCATTCCGACCCCGATAACTAATTTTCCATTGCCGACCGGAAATTGCAAAAAATCCAATTTCACCAATTCAAGCCTAATTCTTCAACGGACCTCTGAATAACATTCCGAACACGCTCCTAAGGCCCAAATCACCTAACGAAGCTATCCGAATCATCAAAATCAAATTCCGAGATCATTTACCAATAAGCCAATTTCCTGTTGACTTTTCCCACTAAACAACCCACTTAAGAGACTAAGTGTCTCATACTCCGAACCCGAGCCAACCAACCCAACACAACATAAAAGAGCTAAATCATAAATAATGAATCAGAAATGGAGGAAACAGGTCTACGACTCTCAGAACGACCGACCGGGTCGTTACACATTCATATTTTCTTCTCGACATATATATTCTCTAATAAATAAATAAAAAGATAATACATATACTTACAAACTAAAGATATAAAAAAAGTAACAAATTTTAGAAGCAAAGTAATACGAAAAGTACATAATAATTGAACCTGGTTTTAGCAAATAGTCATAGACAACTTGATATTACTTTTTCTACTTCAAGTTTTTTGGTACAATGCCGGGAAAGGTTAACAAAAAAAGAGTTCGCAATTGCTTTCTGCTATCTTATTTGACACAATGTTGTATGAGACAGTGGACTTATAAGTCCGGAGAGGCCAAATGTCACGACCCAAAAATCACAGGTCATTATGGCACCTAACTTGACCCGCTAGGAAAGCCAATTAACAAAAGATCCAAACCAAATGAACTTATAAGAAATTAAAATAAGATTTGGTTATCAGAACTATTACAAATTTACCCTAGAACTAGTAGTACGAATCATGGGCTTCTAGTATTTAGGATTTACAAAGCAAATATAAATAATCATACGATCTGTTTGAAAACTACATGAACAGATTAATAATGTCTAAAACTACCAAGTACTAGAGGCAGTTTCTATCCGGAATACACGAACATCTTCAGGGTCAGCCCCCGACTTCTTCAGCAGCTCCGCTCCAATAGTCTGCACAGAGTGTGCAGAAGTGCAGTACCAGTACAACGGACCCCCATGTACTGGTAAGTATCTTGACTAAACCCGTCGAAGTAGTGACGAGGCTTTTAGTTAAAAGATGATCTTTAATAAACACTATAATGTAAACTAGCAATAGAACTATGCGACAAAATAATAGAATAGAGTACACAATGCAACTGTACAAAATAATAAAATAGTACCAGAAAGAATCACAATTCTACAGTTTCCAATATCTTAACCGGACCTTTCCTTAGAACGAAAACCCATGAACCACAACAATTGCCTCAAAACTTTCATAGTGTGAAAGAAGTACTCAAGACATCAAATCTAGTGGCATGACAACACCCTTCGTGCATTTGTTGTCTTATCCTCACCATATATGCATAAAACAATACCAACCAAATGATAGAAATACGGATGATATACATGATAATAAAGGGAATATGCAAGCAGTAATATTAAATTAGAATGTATAGACGAACATCAGTAGCAGACTAAGTAGAGAGCATAGAATTAATCACCACAATTAGGGAAAAAGGTTATAATTTCATCTAGCTAGCATGATGGAGGCGTAAAGATGGGCATAACAAATAAGAGGAGGGGAGAGGGGTGCATGTTCTTGATAATGCAACAATAGAGCATGAATGGCCAACATGGGAGAAGACTCGTGCCTAAGTGCAGCAAAACAAATATGACATGGATGCAATCATAACAACATGAAGTAAGTTTGATGTTTACAAGTTAAACAAATAGAACGGTTTAGATAGAGATTGAGGACAGAACAATGACGACAAGTCACATAAGAACCACAAATACAATGGTAATAATTC
The DNA here is from genome assembly GCA_005239505.1 of Nicotiana paniculata. Taxonomy (NCBI): domain Eukaryota; kingdom Viridiplantae; phylum Streptophyta; class Magnoliopsida; order Solanales; family Solanaceae; genus Nicotiana; species Nicotiana paniculata. The sequence continues at coordinate 8,557 of ML349412.1, read as the reverse complement.
AAGGTAAGACATTAAGATATATACAAGAAAAGATTATCATAACATGATGCATGTCTCTCGTCCTCACTTGCACGGAAACACCCTTCGTGCCATGACCCCACAATGATACAAAAGTATAAAAGTATAAATGCAATGGCATGGCATCAACCTTCGTGCTTTTACTCACAAATGACATGGCAGGATATCACCCTTCGTTATATTACTCTCAATAACATGGTACGACATCACCCTTCGTGTTTTTACTCTCAATAATATGGCACGACATCACCCTTCATGCTTTTTCTCTCAATAATATGGCACGACATCACCCTTCGTGCTTTACACTCTTCCTCACATGATAATGAATATAAAATGGCACGACATCATCCTTCGTGCTTTACACTCTTCGTCACCAAGCATATGAATATCAATAAAATGGCAAGGCAGGAAGTATATATAACATCGAGGAGAGTGATCAACGAATATTCCAAACAAGTTCTCAATCACTGCTTTACAATCCAACAATGATTCAATGAAACCCTCAAGGGCCATATAATTCAAGTACTTCCACAAATCCCACAATTTATCAACAACATAAGTATGGAGTCTAGCATCTAAAAAATATGGTCATAGCAACGTATTAACGATTATGCATTGAGATAGCCGAATTAGACACATCAATGTATCCTAAGAATTTCCATCACACTGATTAAGCTATATTAGGCTAAGTCTCGAATCTAAAATTTTACACTACGTTCTTAATATCTAGAAGTCAAGTGAGGCATGAAGCAAGAAGGTTATGAAATTCTACAAGAAGCAATTATAACATAATCTATCCCCGAGCAAGATTAACCCTGGCACATACATATACGCTCGTCACCTCACATATGTATCACCCCCGCATGTAGCAAACGATGACAAATAGGAGGAAAAATTCCCTCAACAAAGTTAGGCAAAACACTTACCTCGAACAAGTCAATTACAATACCAATCAAGCCAAACGATGGTCCAAAAAAGCCATCTCGCGCGTTCTGACCTCTGAACGGCTCGAAACTAACCAAAAACAACTCAAATACATCAAACAATACTAAAGGAACCAATCACAATTGAAAAAGGTCAAATCTTTAATCAAAGGTCCAAAATCGGCCAAAAAGCCCAACCCGAGCCCGCACCTCAGAACCCGATAAAACACACAAAATTCAACAATCCATTCAATTATGAGTCCACCCATACTAATTTCACTCAAATCTGACTCCGAATCAATGTTCCAAACTTAAAAATTCACTTTATGAAACTTTGGGCAAAATTCCCAAATTTCACTTTGAAATCATCAATCAGATCCCAAAAACAAAGATAGATTCATGAAATATAACCAAAAACAAATAGAGAACACTTACCCCAATTCAATAAAGTGAAAATCGCTTCCAAAATCGCCAAAATTGCCAAAATCCGAGCTTCCCAACTCAAAATATTACCAACTGAACAAGTCCTTATTTTATATATTTTTTCTGCCAGCTATTCTACCTCGTTTCTCGTGCCATATGATCTGTAAACTTGCTTTTATGCCTCCAATGTATTCCTTGTGAAATTCTAGTCAAGTTAGGCTCTTGAATCACTCAATTTGACCATATATTGAAGGATATATGTTAGTTTCAATAATTAAAAATAGTGCAGATTTTTAAATACGAAGTCAGTGGCAATTTCGTAATTAATCTGAAAAAAATCTAGCTACCCAATTCTTAGTAAAATGACCATAAAATCCTTGTACGATGTCCAAATTCGATGATTCTTTTTTTTACGGGTCCGTAATTATGATACGGACCTAATACTTCATTCAAAATAGAAATCAGAGCTCATTTGTTCAATATGATAGCATTTATGCTTGAAAAACGATATCGAAACATGAAAAACGAGCGCAACACAACCCAAACCTATCTGAAACTTACCCTACCTCCTCGGGACCACGTCCAAACATACCAACAATTCCCATAACATAACACGGACTTACTCGAGCCCTGAAAAAATCGAGCGAAGTGCAGATACTCAAAATGACCTATCGGGTCGTCACACCAAAAAGAATATAAAGCCTCATTTGTTTGCGCTTAACGGAGGTCTGGATCTTAATCATTCAGATCTTAATCATTAAGTTTGTTTGTTTTTTCTACTTCACAACCACTTATTGAGTCTGAATAGGCCTGTATGATCAAGATGTAACGACCCGACCGGTCGTTTTGAGCTCTAGGGTGTCGTTCAGTGGTTTGAAGTCGTGAGCAGATCCATTTCAGGTATTATGACTTGCAGGTGTGGTCGAAATTGAATTTCGAAAAGTTAGAGTTGATTTGGAAAGAAAATTCTCAATTCAGAAGCCTTAAGTTGGAAGAATCAACTAAGATTGGGATTTTGAGTAAACGACCTCCGAATCAGGATTTGAAATTTCCTGTAGGTTCGTATGATGATTTCATACTTGGGCGTATGTCTGGATCGGGTTTTGAATAACCCGAGAGCATTTCGATGCATATTGTGGAAGTCAGCATTTTTGAACAAATTTCCTAAGTTTGGCTTGAAGCACATTTCAGCGATATTGATGTCCGATTGGGATTCCGAATCTAGGAATAGCTTCGTATGGTGATTCTGGAGTTGGGAGCGCGATCGGAAGTGAATTCGGATGTCCGAATGTCATTGTGGAGTCATTTGTCTAAAGATAAAAATTTGAAGGTTTTTGAGAAATCCGATCGGAAGTGGAAATTTTCATAACGGGGTCGGAACGCGATTATAGAAGTTGGAGCAGGTCCGCAATGTCGAATATGACTTGTGTGCAAAATTTGAGGTCAATCGGGCGTGATTTGATAGGTTTTGGCGTCGGATGTTGAAGTTGGAATTTCTAAGTTCATAAAGTTTGAATTTTTGTGCGATTCGTGATTTCGGTGTTGTTTGATGTGATTTCGAAGCTCAACTAAGTTCGAATGAGGTATTGGGTCTTGTTGGTAGTTTTGGTTGAGGTCCCAGGGGCCTCAGGCGCGTTTCGGATGCTAAACGGGTCGATTTTTACCTTGAGAGGGTTGCTGGTTTTCTGGTGTGAGTGCAACAGGTATTTACTCTATGCGATCGCGTGAGTAGGTGTGCGATCGCATAGAAGGATTTGGAGGCTTCTTTGATTTGGCTTGTGCGATCGCGGGTAGTTGTTTGCGGTCGCATAGAAGGATTTGTGAAGGCTGCTGAGTTGTCCTATGCGATCGCAGGGTTTGGTGTGCGAACGCATAGAGGAAAAGGGAGTTGGGGGTTCTTTGGCCTATGCAAACGGGGGTAGGGGACCGCAATCGCGGAGTGTTTTCTTGAGGAAGCTCTGCGAACGTGCTCGTGGGTATGCGAACGCAGAGAGTAATTGGGGCCTGGGCAGATTAGTTTATAGGCGAAACTTGTGGTCATTTCTTCATTTCTTCCTTGCTTTGGTCTATTTTGGAGGAGCTTCAAGAGAGGATTTCTTCATGAAATGTCTAGGTAAGTAAATTCCTCCCGTTGTTAAGTTAAATACAAGATTATATGCATGAATTAGACATGGAAATTGGTAGGAAATTGGCAAATCTTAAAGGAACCTAGAAAATGGTAATTTGGATTTTTAGCCACGAATTTGAGCATGGAATTTAGAGTAAATTGTATATTTGAACTAGTAAAGCTATGTGTAGAATTTATCTTCGAGAAATTTCGGATTCCGGGTACGTGGGCCCGAGGACATTTTTGTCATTTCACTAAGCGGGGTTGGGAAGTTATATAATTTGGAATTGTTGCAAATATTAGAGTATATTCATTGGTTTGTTGTTGTTTGGATAGTTTCGGAGCGTTGTGTGACGTTTGGAGTCATCAGAAGGGCTTGGAGGCCGATTATGGAATTTCGGAGCGAGTAAGTCTCCTTTCTAACTTTGTGAGGGAGATTTGTCCCCCCTATGTGAATTAATTAAGTATACGCTATTATCTTCGGGGGCTACGTATGTACGAGGTGACAGGAGTCCATGCGTAGCTACTATTATGCCATGTCCGGGTAGTCTAAGACCCACTAGAATGCCTTATGTGTTGTACCTGTGATCCTGCCTGTATTACATGACCGCTAATATAATCGAAATCGTAATTTGATACCTAAAGAAGACTAGAATTCATTTTCATAATCAGCTGGAAAGAGAATTGTTTTCCTCCATGGTTAATCGTATACTTGATAAAGTGATATTATTGAATATTATTAGACTTGGCAAATAAAATTCGAAAAAAAGGATTTAAACACTATTTTATGGTTTTTAAAAGAGAAATCTGTCATTTACTTGAGTATTTATTTTCCCGACGTATTCGGGGTGGACTGTTGATTGTGGCTGACTGCATGTGAATGCTTCGCAATTTACATTCTTCGAGCGGAGTGTTATTTCCCCCACTCTCATGGGAGCGGTCCGTATGCCATGGCAGATTGAGAGATGCACTTTTGGTACGGGTTGTTCGATCCTCGGCAGTGCATAGACATGAGTATTTTATTGAGAGATACACTTTTGGTACGGGCCGTTCGATCCTCGGCAGTGCATAGACATGCATATTTTATTGAGAGGTGCACTTTTGGTATGGGCCGTTCGATCTTTGGCAGTACACATAGATGATTATTATGACGGCTCAGGCCGGTTGTCCTTATCTCGTATGCGCATGCTAAATTGTTAAATGTTTTTGCTGGATTTTTTGAAGTGACAAGATATTTGGGGGGAAACAGAGAGGAAATTATTTATTTAAAATATTTGGGGGGAAAATGAGGAAGTGGTAACTGTTTGTTATTTCAAGTATTTACTTGGATTTCAGTGCCTTATATATATTGCTGCTTTACTACGCCTACATGCCTACCATGTTCATCATATGCTGTTAATTAATTGTTGGCCCTTAGTGAGTGTCTAATTTGACCCTCGTCACTACCTCTCTGAGGTTAGGCGGGAGACTTAGTGAGTACACATTGTTTTTGTACTCATGCTACACTTGCTGTGCATTTTATTGCACAAGTACTTTCATAGCAATGTGGAGGATTCAGAGGATTAGGCGAGCTGCATCATCCGGAGGCGATCCGCAGCTGACAGAGTCTCCCTCGTACTGTATTTATTTTTATTTTAAATTTCCTTGTCCAATTTGTATTTCGGACAGACTTTGTGATGATTGTATAAATTCTTAGAAATTGCTCATTTACTTGTGACACTGGGTTCTGAGATGTGTTGTGATATATTTGCTAAAGTATAATATTTAAACTATTGTTTTACTTGGCAGTTTTTATTTAGTTAATATGTAATAAAGTGAAAGGAAATGTTTTTTTTCATAAATGTTAAAACAAGAAATTATCTCAATTAATTAATGATTGGCTTGCCTGACAATGATGTCCGTCGCCATCACGACCTTATGGATTTTGGGTTGTGACAACATGGTATCAGAGCACTAGGTTCCCTTAGGTCTCACGAGTCATGAGCAAGTCTAGTAGAGTCTTGCGGATCGGTACGGAGACGTCTGTACTTATCTTCGAGAGGCTATAGGATTGTTAGGAGTACTTCCCTTTTTGATTCCTCATTGTGCGATTCGATTCCCTTAAGGCTTATGCCTATGTTTATTCTTACTCAATCTTACGCATCGCGAAACGCTGGCTATGAATCAGGAATTTGAGGAATTGAAATGGTGCAACAGATGTAATTCGAGATGTTTCCATGTATAATTGGTTGGGGCTGTTGTTATGGCCCTGCAAAAGAATAATATGTTGTTTCAGCTCAGTAGCTGTGTTTCTGAGAGCGTTAAGGCTATGCCCAGGTAGTGATGATGCTTGCGATTAGTTATCGTGTGATGTCGGTATGATGATAGAATTCTTGCCCGTATGTTGGGGGTGATGAATGGTTTGAAGGGAGGTCTTCTCAGAGTGTGATTTCGAGATTTCGGTATTTTAGTTCCGGCAGAGGAAAGGCATTTGGGTTATGAATGGTCTGGTTGGGGTTAATAAAGTAGTAAGGCTTGGTGTCTTCAAGTGAGGTGGGATATTCACCTGTGACGTGAAGTCGTCGTCATTGATCGAATGGAATGTGTTAAGTTTGTCGGTGCTATGGTTTTTTCGGTTGCATGGGGTCAGAGTATTGAGAAGAAGTATTGAAGAATGCGGTTGGCAGAGAATGGCCCTGAAGTGAGGCTAGGCGGCGACTCCACTTCTAGGAGGCCAGCTATAAGAAGCGGAAGTTGAGCAGTCGCAAAGTGGGGGAGCGACAACATAGCTTGGAATTTGAAGATATTGTCGCGCATCTAATGGATGTCCATGAGGAGCGGACGAACTAGTAAAGTTGGTAAATGAAGCAGGGCATAGTATGGGTACTGATGTCGCAGAGAGCGTGCATCTCAGCGTCGTTGGAAGGTGTCCGCGGGTGATTTCCACAGGTGGATCATCTCCTGTGAATAGGGTAGCGGTAGCATGGTTGGCAGGTCTCGGTGAGGGGTTCTGGTGGCTATTTGGTAGGAGGCGGAATATGTGAATGATGCTAGAGAATTTGAGTATTTAGGGAGTGCTAGCAATAGAATTTGGAAGAATTTGGACGGATTGGTTTAGCAAGATCGCGTTATCAAAGGAGAAAGGATCTCGACAGGGTCAAGAGTGGTGGACGGAGTAGCTTCAGGCTAAGTGGGGGAGTCCCACCATCTACAGTTGGGTTGCAGGATCGTGTTATCATAGGGTTGCGGATTGTCGGTGTGTTGGCAAGTTTTTACAGCTAAAGGGAAAGGAGTAAAATGGTGATTGTGCATGGGATTTGATGAATATGTGCAAAGGTTGGCCCTGTCGGGCCAGGGTTAGGCTTTGGAAGATTCAGAATTTATGCTTAAGGCATGGGCGAGTTGTAAGGATAGTGACTCAGTCACGTGCTTCAAGGGAAATGGAGTTCATGTGCTAGAAGAGCCTTGGAGTTGATTGTATCCAGCTAGAGTGGGTGACTCTCAATAGCGGTCCTAGTGAGTTCAACAGTTAAGAATGCGGCGTTTAAAGGTTCCAGGCAGCAGTATGATCGAGAATCGAGCTTTTGCAGAGTAATTTCTGAGAAAAAGGAAGATGGTTGGAATGTTCTATGATGTGTTTCAGCATGCAGGATAGTATTGGAGGAGTGAGAGAAATAAACTCCAGATTGTAGAAAGATTATCAGGAGGGTATGAGACGGGTTGCGGGATTTAGGCAGCATAGTCTCGTGAATCAAGGTCACTCGGGATGAGTGAGGGTTGAGTTTTCTATAAGTTTAATGAAGTTTCTATTATTCCTGAAGCAATTGAAGATGATTAAAATAAGATAGATTGATTAGCCATGGTTGAAATGGCACATTTACGGCAGTGATCAGTTCCTTCGGTGTGATTAAGTTATGCATGTGGTTTGTACCGGTGTTGCGGGGCTTGTCGGCCGTCATAATGAATTTCATGTGGGAGCATTTGAGTGCTATGGCCTGTCAGGTTTAGGAGGATCCCAAAAGGGTTATAGTGGTATAGGCTACTACTTAAGGATTTGCATGTTGGGGGATTGTGGGAATTCACTCGTGTGTTGAAATGGTACTCTTGAATTGAGTTAAGTAAAAGTTTTCTATATGATGAAGTGTTCACCCTATTGGTGGTTCAGAAGTTGTGATGGAATTCTTGCGCTACCTCATATTGGCATGTTAGGTGCGGTAAGCAGTATGTAGTTGGGAATGAGAATCGAGATTGCGATTCGGTGTTGATAAGGATGTTGATCACGCTCAACTATGTCTAATAAAAGACTAAGCGGGCGTTGCAAATATAATCCGGGGTATTATGCCCAGAGTCGATCCCACAGGGAATTTACGTATCAAGCAAGCTGTTAGAATACTGAACTGTCACTTGATATTATTTAAATTACTAAAACTAAAGATTAACTACACTAAGGTGTAAACAATTGTATTAAAGATCTAAGGTTATGGTTTCCCCC
>MDKI01103805.1:0-39125 GCA_005239505.1 Nicotiana paniculata | reverse complement strand
ATTGAATTCGTGTCTAATTTCGCCAATTTGTTTCTTTAATTTCATAGTTTACTAATCTAGATTAATTTTAGTTAAATATCCATACTTTAGTATTCGCTTGAATAGATTAATTGTTTGGGTTTAATTTAGTTGATAGTTAATCACAAGTCCCTGTGGGTACGATGTTTGGACTTACAATCCTATATTACTTGTCGACCACGTATACCTGCGTGTGAGTTTGGGACCAACACAGGATCACTCTTAAATATTAGAGATACAAGAGAGATATTACAGTAGCCATATTCTATAGGGGCATCAGAAGAATACAAGCCTCATAAGAAGTCAATATAAAACTCTCACCGGATTATGTACACACTAAAGGTGCAAGACTATAATAAAGCTTCAAGCTATGGATGTGAATTAAACCTATGTGGAAAGAAGGTCATGAAAGGGATACAAGATGTGATGCAATCTTTTAAGGTAAGTAAGGTAAAGGCGGACAACGTATGCGATATTCAAATGCAGAAGGTTGTGAATTGTCCATACTTTGGACAAAAGGCTAGAAACACTGGGATTCAGTGTCCAGGAATGATAGCAGCATCGTCAGTGGCATATCTTCCAACCTATGGTTTTTAAATATCGAGAGATCTAGTTAAGAAAGTAAAGAGGAGTTAGAAACGATGTGATGTCTCGCTTGATGTTCTAAAATAACACAAGGAAATCTATGATGCAAGCAAGTTGAAGGAAGGTTGCAATCTAAAGTATGGTAAAGCGACGAGATTTTAGGGAGACAAGAGTAAGGATAAGAAAGGGCAAGTGAGAAGGTGACAAGAATGGATAAGTACTCGGGATTAAGCCCATGAAAATAAGAAGAAAGGATGATTTCTCTAAGTTATACAAAGATTAGTATAGCCTGAGTGAACACAAAGAAGTCTAAGACTAATGACATTTAGAATAGATACTATGTTGCCCTGATAGGAGAATAAGGGTGTAATTGTGGTAGGTAAAGGATGACGTTTGAGCCTTCGATTGAGTTATAATTTGAAAATAAAAGGGGGATTTCAGGAGGTGTACAGGATTAGAATAACCCTCAAAGGATGAATCACATTGGAATACTATGAAATACGGTTATGGAAGTATAGTATCGCCCCCAGATGGATCAGTATAATCACTTCAGATATCCCTCGATGAGACGTAAGCCTTAGTGACAATGTATTACGTAAGAGGTTTCAAATTATCTATAGTAGATTGCAGATCAACATTGAGGTGAATCAACAATGGATGGATAAAAGTTAGAGAGTATGAGATAAGATTAGGCAATTGAACAGTAAGGAAAAATCTTTAAAGGATTTAAATTTATGCATATAGGATAAGCAACGAGAATAACCTGGAGTTTGGTAGCATAACTCAGTAACGATAAGTCCAAGTAAGAGTTATGGTACAGTATGACCTACCTAGATGTAGTAAAATCATGCGGATAGATAGCCAGGTCTATGAAATAAGATAAAGCAATATTCGTAAATTGAACAAAGTACCGAGCAAAGAACTTCAGAACACCTATATATGCCAGAGGGACATCTGGTCAAGTTCTGCAGATGTTCCCAAAAGTGAAGCCTAGAGATTGGCTAAAAGCTAAAGAGAAGAGTAGCATAGGCGCACATACAAGAAAAATATCGTACAAGCTATATGACAGAAGATGGATAACATATTCCGACCACAAGTCGTGGTGTGAGAAAGAGGCCTAAAGGAGGGAATGCATTGGCCTTTGGATTTGTTCAAAGCACAGTCTCTTAAATGGCAAGAAGAGTATTAAAGAATTTGCAAGAGATATGGGTTATGAGAATGATAAGTGCATCAGTCAACATTCGAGGACGAATGTTCCAAAGGGGGGCATAATGTTACACCCCATGTTTTCGTACGTAAAAGTACGACATAAGTAATTTGATGAAAACTCGGAAATGAGATATTACATCCCGCATTTTCGTGTGTTAAAGTTCCGTTGTAAGTTAATCAACGTAAGTTCGGGATTGAGATTATTTTGAGGTTACAAGTACTATGCTATTTCAAACAAGGGATAAGTAAATTCGTGAAGGTGAGAGGGTAAGCAAATCGAAGAAAATAAGTTTCATCGAAGTTTGACAAGTTGGGATAAAATACGGTCCGAGCTATAATACTCGGTATTTATGGACTAGTGCCATACAAGGTACCACATGACCATAATAGTATGATGTATAAATTATATTAAAAAGAATTTTAAGTAATTTGAGACAATTATTAATTATGCGGATAATTGGTTAATTATCGGGTAGCGGGACATTACATAGTTAACTATTAAATTATGGGATAAGACTAAAACTAACACCCCCAAAACGTGGCAGTAAATAAGCCAACCAAACATATGACTAAGGGTCATATGATATTTAGGTGTCAAATTAACAATTAGCCACTTTTACAAAAGCTTTTAACAAAGCTTCATTTCCATGTCTTGAATACAAAGACACAAAATCAAAACATTAGTTTTTTCCTACAATTAAAACTTAAGAATGAATGAATAGTTAAAGAAGTTATACAAAAGCAGAACGTTACAATTCTTCAACAAAGTTCTGATCTAAACCTTCATTAACAACGGAAATTCCTACAATATAATTCTCCTACAAGGTTCCAACGAGAATTTTTAAGAATCGTAGCAACGTAAAATTTTGCGGGTCTAAAGGTGTACGGTGCAATCTTCTCCAAGAATATTATATGGAGTTTTCCCTACTCCAGGTATGTTAAGGCTATCCCTTATTTATTTTTGGCATGATCTATACGAACAAACGAAACGAGAAAATGCACAACTTTCATAAAATACTTTATTCGTAGAAATGCTAAAGATGTGTATATTCTTATTCTTCGATGTGTCATATTATTCTATCATCTTTTCATGGGTCTCAGAATATGTAAGTTGATAAAGTATATTTCATGATATTAATCAGAGGCATAATGGCCTTATGACGTATCGAGAGATTTTGTTAACGTATTTCATATGCATTTCATGCATTTATACATGCACATTGACACCATGACCAGATGGCGTGATATATATATATATATATATATATATATATATATATATATATATATGGGAAAGGTTATGGCGTTATATACACACCACCACCTGATCAGCTGGTACGTTGATGATTTTGCCATAGTGGTCGATATGATATGATGGGATACCCTCAGAGGCCTAATGATGTTATGAAATATGTACCTATGCATTACATGACATTTATACGCATATGCATGACATTATAAATATTTCATGATTTACAGAGCTATCCATACTTACAGGTTGAGTCATTTACTATATATTTATTCTATGTCTGTTATGTACTTATTTATATGCCTTACATACTCGGTACATTATTCGTACCGATGTCCCTTTTTCCTGGGGACGCTGCGTTTCATGCCTGCAGTTCCCGATAGACAGATCGAGATCCCTCCAAGTAAGCTATCAGCTCAGCGGAAGATGTTGGTGCGCTCCATTTTCTTCGGAGTTGGTCGTTTGGTTAGTATGATTTAAACGTGTATTGCTTTATGGCGGGACTCTGTAATGACCTTTATGAAAATTATGTATTCTTAGAGTCTTGTAGATAGATGTCATGTACATAAAAGATTGTATGGCCTCTTCGGCCTATGTTCAGTATACGAGTCGATATTTGATCTTATAGGCCCGTATGTATTATGTATAAGTCGGTATCTCATGTTGTATTTTACTTATCTCACCGCAGCCTTACGGCTCAGTTATCTACGATAGTATGATACGTTATGTTGGTACACAGTTGAGTAAGGTACCGGGTGCCCGTCATGGCCCATTGGTTTGGTCGTGACAAAATCATTAGGAACAAACAATACTAAGAAAGACAAGCACAACTATGGTACAATAAGCAAATCAACATCACAAAGGCTATCTTGCCCATTATGCCTGAGGCCTAAACTGAATCACAATATGTGCGCGAATAATCATGTCACCCTCACAACCCGTCATGGTATAAGAGAGGAACATATAACATAAACCATGGTGCGAATAACATCCATTCCGCCCGATGATATACGTGTGATAACAACTGCGCAAAAACAAACAAGTCCGATCCGATACAGAATACACATTCTCATTAGGCTCAAAAGCAACTCTCAGACCAATTTCCGATCATCCCCCAACATGTAATAACCTTCCAACAGTCTATAGCGACCTTCCCATAACACCTACAATTAATCACCCAATTTTCTACACTCCTTCACAACTCGCGATCAAGGAATAGTCTGCCAACAAGAACATTCAATCTCTGAGCCTCACGAATACCATAAATTTTCCTACCCAGTCTCAACACCGCTTCCCAAATAGCTGACACGTAACTAATACTACATCATCCCTTGGAAATTCACCCATAAATTAAAACACAATGTATCTGCCAACAGGCGCTTTGGTGAAAACACATAGTGCCAGCCAAAACCTTAAACACCGAAAATCGTCCGTACCATCAAGAACTCATATCCTTCCCTTCAAAACTAACTACAACCTTGTACATGCAACTTTTCAACCCCGCACGGAGCATGGCCTCTAACATGCTAACTCACAACACTACGGAAATCTCATAGCCAACTCTAAGACATAAGCAAATCGAGCACCTTATCAACCGAGAATCTTCCATATAACTCAATCCGGGAGAACACTACCACACGTAATACAACTTTGATACTTGTAGAGGACATCAACTCCGACCATGGTCACAACCATGTTAAACCCTTCGGAACTCAGTAACACATAATTAAGTAATCAGAACTAATCGCCTTTAACTCAACCGAGTCACGCAGACTGCCAATCCGAAAGTAACTCAATACAATATGACTGCCCTGAGGGAACTCCTTGGGAATCCAAAATCGTCTCTTGCATCACTCCAACATTGACATGTAGACTCTTCTTGACAAGGAAACACCGCATATCCAATTACCATTCACTACCATTTTCAAGCCCACCCGTAGACATATCCAAATTCCCCTAAAGGCTACATAAGACCTGGAACTTGCCAGAACCTTCTCGATAACCATTCATCTTACTTTGATCTTCAATACACAGCTAATACGCATCAAGAAACCCGTGCTACACCGGCACATGCCCGTTCAATGAAATAACCAAACAACCTCCCGGCCCGGAAACTGATACGACCCATGACCCTACAATCCGATCGTCATTAGAAGACTCCACCACTTAGATCGAAGCCATAGAACGCCTCAAAGCACCATATCTTCACATCATGCCCGACCCTGCATGGCTATTTAGTAGAATACTTCAAAACTCATGCAATGCTGATCATAGAACACCCCGAAGACCCAACCAAGCGCTTACCCATCTTTGCAATAGTCAAACAACTTCCCCAAATGCTCTGAAATTATGACATATGCACTCCACCGAAGGAATACCTCATACGAGACACAAGATCCAAACTCATCAGGCAGGAGACGACTTACCGGTTATACTCAAATAGACACCTCACCATGAACTCACCTTAGTCACAATAGCCTGGCCACCAGCCAATCTTCCCAAATCTGTGCTTACCAACCAGACATATGAACCCGTCCCATACCACAAATGAACGACTAGAAGATCTAACACTGCACCCGCTTCTGAGGCTAGACAACACATCGCAATGATAATCAAGCATCCATAGCCCGTCGAAATCTATCTGCAGCATCACCGATCGTCGACACCTAGCGAATACTGAGTGCACATCACCATATATGAGTGATTTGGAGGAGCCAAAGTCGTAGGTTTCAAGATGAAACAAGGCCGCACGATAAGGAATGAAGAAAGGGAAATTTTCCTAAATGCCCTGTAGCCTCCCGAAGATTGGTATGGACGTCATCATACTGATCCGCAGGACTCTACTAGACACTTGCTCATGACCTACAAACTTAGCGCTTTGATACCACATTGTCACGACCCAAAAATCACATGTCATGATGGCACCTAACTTGACTCCCTAGGTAAGCCAATTAACAAAAGAAACAAACCAAATGAGCTTAAAGAAAAATAAATTAGGATTTATCCAAACGTTTACAAATTTTACCCAAGAACTAGTAGTACGAATCATGAGCTTCTAAGACTTAGAATATGCAAAGCTAGTATGAATCAATACACGTTATGTGTGAAAACTACATGAACATATTAATAAGGTCTAAAACTACCAAGGACTAGTGGCAGCTTCTATACAGAATACATGAACATCTTCAGGGTCAGCCGCCGACTTCTTCAGCAGCTCCGCTCCAATAGTCTGCACAGAGTGTGCAGAAGTGCAGTATCAGTACAACCGACCCCATGTACTGGTAAGTATCTTGATTAACCTCGTCGAAGTAGTGACGAGGATTTTAGTTAAAAGATGCTTAGTAATAAACACTATAATGTAAACTAGCAATAAAACTATACAACAGAATAATAGAATAGAGTACGCAATGTGACTATACAAAGCAATAAAAGAATACTAGAAGGAATCACAATTCAACAGTTTTCAACATCTTAATCAGCCCTTTCCTTAGAACGAAAGCCCAGGAACCACAACAATCACTTCAAAACTTTCATAGTGTGAACGAAGTACTCAAGACATCAAATCTAACGGCACAACAACATCCTTCGTGCATTGATCTCATCATCACCATATATGCGTAACACAGTACCAACCAAACGATAGAAATACCGATAAATAGAAATGACAGGGAAGGGGATATGCAAGCAGTAATAATAAATAAGAATTTACAGAAGGACACCAGCAACAGACTAAGCAGAGAGCATAGAGTTAATGACCAAAATTAGGAAACAAAGGTTATAATTTCATCTAACTAGCATGATGGAGGCGTGGAGATGGGTATAACAAATAATAGAAGGGGAGAGGGGTACATGTTCTTTATAATGCAACAAATAGAGCATGAATGGCCAACATGGAAGAAGACTCTCACCTAAGTACAACAAAACGGATATGACATGGATGCAATCATAACATCAGGAAGTAGGCATGATGTTTACAAGCTAAACAAATAGAAGGCATATGCAACACAACAACGATTGAGACAGAGGATAAGGATAAAACAGTGACAACCAGGTCGCATGAGAACTATAAATACGACAGTAACAATTCAAGGTAAGACATGAAGATATCTGCAAGAAACGAATATCATAACATAATGCATGTCTCTCGTCCTTACTTGCACGAAAAAACCCTCCGTCCCATGACCTCACAATGATACAAAAGTATAAAAGTACAAATGCAATGGCACGGCATCACCCTTCGTGATTTTACTCACAAATGACATGGCACGGCATCACCCTTCGTACTTTTACTCTCAATGATATGGCACGGCATCACCCTTCGTTCTTTACACTCTCAATAATATGGAACGACATCACCCTTCGTGCTTTACACTCTTCCTCACATGATTATGAATATAAAATGGCACGGCATCACCCTTTGTGCTTTACACTTTTCCTCACATGATAATGAATATAAAATGGCACGGCATCACCCTTTGTGCTTTACACTCTTCCTTACCAAGCATACAAATATCAATAAAATGGCAAGGCAGGAAGTATATATATAACATCGAGTAGAGTGATCAACGAATATTCCAAACAAAGTTCTCAATTACTGCTTTACAAGCCAACAATGATTCAATGAACCCTCAAGGGACACATAATTCAAGTACTTCCACAGATCTCACAATTCATTAGCAACACAGGTATAGAATCCAGCATCCCAAAATATCGGCCATAACAAGGTAGTAGTGATCGCGCATAGAGACGACTGAACAAGACACATCAATGTATTCCCAAAATTCTATCCAGTTTGATCAAGTTCTTAAGCTAGGTCTTTATTTCTAACATTTTATACTACGTTCTTAATATCTGTAAATCAAGTGAGGCATGAAGCAAGGGAGTTACGTAATTCTACAAGACACAATTATAACATCATCTACCCCCGAGCATGATTAACTCCGACACATACATATATGCTTGTAACCTCACATATGTATCACCATCGCAT
This sequence comes from Nicotiana paniculata, assembly GCA_005239505.1. NCBI lineage: Eukaryota > Viridiplantae > Streptophyta > Magnoliopsida > Solanales > Solanaceae > Nicotiana > Nicotiana paniculata. Next base: position 31,074 of record MDKI01103805.1, on the reverse strand, counting down.
GTAGCAAACAATGGCAAATAGGAGAAAAAATTTCCTCAACAAAGATAGGCAAAACACTTACCTCGATTCGGCTAACTCAACACTCAACTTAACCTTTTCCTCTACAAATTCGCCTTCGTTCGACTCAATCTAGCCAATGACTACTTGAATACATTACCCGATGCAAGAGAAAATAATTTCAATTAATAAAGTTTTGATTTTTATTTAATTCTTAAAAAGTTAACAAAAGTCAAACCCCGGGCCCGCCCGGTCAAAACCGGGTCCAAGAGTAGGTCTTGACTACCCATAGCCTCACGAGTCCAAATATGTGTTTTGTTTTCAAATCCGAATCCTATTCGACTCTCAAAACCCATATTTTCATTTTTCAAAACTTTGACAAAATCCCCAAGTTTTTCCATAGATTTCCTATTAATTTGATGTTAAAACTTGTAATAAATCATGAAATATAGTTCGAAATTGATTAAAAGATACTTACCCAATGTTTTGGTATGAAAATCCCCTCTCAAAATCGCCTCACCTCGAAGCTAGAGTTCAAAAATATGAAAAATGAAGTAAAAACTCGGAATTCTCGGCACTTAACAGGTCGCAGACGTTGCATTTGCAACAAAGGGGGTTCGCAAATGCGAAACCGCAAATGTGAAGGATTCATCGCATTTTCGAACCTGAAGGGATTCTGCTGAGGCCGCATTTGCGAAGTCTCGCATTTGCAACAAAGACTTCGCAAATACGAAGACCAGTCTTCGCAAATGCTGCTGATCAATCGCAAATGCGAAAAGCTGCCCAGTCGCCCAGGCATCGAAATTGCGAGACTTCTTCGCAAATGTGATGGCCGTATTTGCAACCAAAATATCGCAAATGCGAAGAAACTAGAACCCGAAATCAAAATTCATGAAAAACCATTCCGAATTCAATCTGAAACTCACCCGAGCCCTCGGGGCTACAAATCAAATATGAACACAAGTCTAAAAATATCATACGGACTTGCTCGTGCGATCAAATCGCAAAAATAACACCTAAAACTATGGATTTAGCACCAAAACTCATGAATTTCTCAAGAACATTTCAAAATTACTATCTTCTCAATCGGACGTCCGAATCACGTCAAATCAACTCCGATTTCTACCAAATTTCACATACATGACTTAAATATTATATTAAACCTTTACGGGGCCCCGAAACCAAAATACGGGCCCGATACCAACAAGATCAAACATTAATCAATTTCTTTAAATCTTTTGAATTTTAGTCTTACAGTTTTTCATCATAACTTCATTTTTCGAGTTAGGGACCTCAGAGTTCGATTTTGGGCACGCGCCCAGGTCCCATATTTTATTACGGATCCACCGGGACTGTCAAAATACGGGTCCGGGTCCGTTTTCTCAATACGTTGACTAAAGTCAACTAAAATCAACTTTTAAAGGCTAAAATTATCATTTTCTCAAATTTCCACACAAGGGCTTTAGGGATACGCGCTCGGACTGCGCACGTAAATCGAGGAGAAATAAAAATAAGGTTTTGAAAGACTTGGAACAACGAATTGGGTTCTAAAATGCAAGATGATCTTTTGGGTCATCACATGGAGTCCATTCCCTTTAGGATCGGTGGTGCCCCCGGAATCTGATCAACTCGAGAGTTATAGGTTTCCACCTTTTTGTCATTGGCCTCGATTTTCTTTTCTCCTGATTCTACTCTCTTAGTAAGATCCTCGAGCATTCTCATTATAGCAGGGTCAGTTTTTGAAGTATTATCGCCTGATCTTTAAGGCACTGGCTCGGTACGGCGAGTAGCCTCTTGTTCGACCCTATTTGAAGCCACGTGCTAATTTTGCAACTGGGCAATGGCATTCTGTTGGGCTTGCAGCATTTCAAATATAACTTGGAGACTAACACCTTCGTCTCCTCTGCCCTGAGTACCTCAACCGTCAGTTTGACCCTCTCTGTGTACGCTTCCGTCGGGGTCCCCGCCTAAATCCGCATTCAAAGCAATATGCGAACCGACATCGACCGAGTTGGCGGGCAGTGCTCCTCCGAGGTCATCCTGTGGAACCTCGATTCCCGGGGCGATAACATTCTCATTCTCCCCGTGGAGTCCGAGGTCGTTGTCACCATGTGTAGCTGTGTTTTCTGAGTTTGACATGATTTATCCTGAAAGCAAAATTCTTGGCATGAAACAAGCGTAAAATAGTGTGTTATACCAGAATTAACACTAAACAATCACTATTATCCTTATCCCCACGGTGGGTGCCAGACTTTTTACCTCGAAATACGAATAACAATTAAACTTGTAATATGGTTGTAAGGATATGTGATCTAATTCAATGCCAATTGATAAATAGCTAAATAAGTAAAGGAATTAAACGATTGAAATGGATCAAACTAGTGTAGTAGCAAGTTATCAACCCCGATCTAGATTAGGCTCGAGGTCAAATGCCAAGAACAGTAAGAGCAGCAATAATAATATGAACAATAAGAACTATAAAGAGTTAAGAGCGAATAAAAGAGCAGAGTGCTTTTTATTTCTCAGTAATGGCGTAAGTAGTAAGTGCGTATGATGATAAAAATGATAATGTGTCTTTACAAATGAACATGATTCCCCTTTATATAGTAGAGGAATCCTAAATAAGGTATGACTCTAATTTCGGAAGTAAAAATACATGATTGACACCATTAACCGTGTTGATGGATCTATCAGTTCCGAGATTCTCGCCGAGATTGGTGGTCGATCGCGGATATCTCGTGGTTCTGTTACTGTGGTGTCGACTTAGCTTGATCTTGATCCCTTAGTGTTCATATTCTCTGAGCCCGAACTTACTTCGATATCGGCTCATTATCGAGACATACCCTCGAACCCGTAGTATCGAATATCCTCGATTCTTACCGTATACACTAATAGAGAACTTGTATTTCTATATAGTTTGGTTGACCCTTAATTTCTATCAGTATGGAAGATAAGAAGCATAGATATTTTTTTGCTTAATCGTTTCTTTAACCTGTTGAACAAGCACTAGTGTATGCAATAATCAACCCCAACTCATTATTACAACTAATAAAACACTGTCCTGTACGAGGAAATGTTGATTCAAAACTAACATGTCTCTCTTTCCTTTGTGATACTACTTGTCTATACCTGTACTTAAAGAACCTTTTTCTTTCTGTATGTGGGGGACGATTCAATAATCAATAGGTCCATACAATTCTTTAAAGTATATAAATTGAGTATACATTAAATTACGTTAAGTTCGTTTATTACTGATAGTTACTTGTTGTAGCTAGCTAGGTTACCTTACCTTTGTTGTGAATTCGAGATTAGTCTCTCTTGATTAGATGAAAAAAACTTTTGAAGTATAAACAATTGTTACCAACTGTATTAATTAGCATGCAGCAACCTCTTGTCTAAACTTGATCAAGAGAACTGTTAGTGTAAGCAATTAATTTGGATAATTTAATTATATAGAGGGAAAATCTATTAAGGATAATAATCAATAAGTACTACAATCCCAAAGAGATTCTATGCATGCATGCAATATGGTAGTTAATATTCGAAATTGAAAATAAAAAATCTTGGAAATATATATATATGGAGAGAGGGAAAGAGAATTATATATATGAAGAGAAAAAACATTGGAAGAGTCGAATGAATAACATATCTTCCCTGTCAACTTTTGATATATTGCAATATTTTGCAGCATACATTCGATTGCAATCCCTACATTATATCAATTAAATATAAGAAATGACTTGACATTCTTAATTGTAATTCTTGTGTCCTCTCAAATCTTTATGTATAAAAATTAAGAACCCTTATTTTGAGATATCGTCCCAACCCTACACAATCGCCTTCTATGTTTGTCTCGAAAAACTTAATCAACTCCATGCAGCTTTGATAAAAAGAATTAGAGTTGTGATAGATTGATACCAGTTCTTAAAGAATCTAATTAGCCGATTCTCTTAACTAAAAATTGATACAAATAATTCCTAAAGTAATTAATTTAGGCACTAGAGGAAACAGTAGAAATTGTTTAGGGTATACACACTAAGGCGATTTGAACACACTAAATGGACACAGGCGGATCCACGTTGCGGGTTGAGGGGTCACGGGATCTCGTTAGTTTCGGTAAAAATTCTGTATATATATCGTGTGCCCCCAAACACAAAAATACGGATCGGTTTGAATTTTTCTCCTCCTTCCTATTTTAATTCTTGCGTTTTCTTCTCTTTTCTATTTTAGTTCTTTGAATACAACGTAACAAATTACCTTTTTTAACGTTTTCCTTTTCTTTTTCTTTTTTAATTCAATTATAGTTTAGCACTAAGACATAATAATCTACTTAATTAATTTTTCTTTTTCAAATTTCTCCCTTAAAATTAAAAACTTCAAATTGTAACTTATCGCTCCACAAATAGAAAAATATAAATCCTTCTTCCACAACCTTCTTCAACAATCACTTTAATTCCGACTCGATAATGGCAACTAAGAGTTTAAGACTCTTCTTTGGTTCTTTGACTATTAACATACCCTTAATCTTGATTTCTTTAGTAAATTTTTGATAATTTAAAGTTTGAACGCCCTTTAATAAAAAAAAAACTAAAAATTTTAAAGTGTGAAATATGTTTGATCAAATACCTTCCCTTTCTATAACACTCATTTTGTGAAGAAATCTCCCTCTCGCTCTGTTAGGTGCTTTCTTTTTCTCTAGAACTTCTTTTGTTTATATTTGGATGATAAGTCATCATAATCATTAAGTTTTTAAAGAGTTATATACCGAATTTTATCGCTAGTGATTAGCTTATAGTGGTGCCCCCATCGTACTCAAATCTTGGGCCTGCCTCAGTATATGGAGTAGTATATTATGACGACTTTTGACCCTGATATTACATATATTTAAAAAATATATAAACACGTGAAGAAGCCAAAGGAATTCGACATCCTCATTCCTCTCTACATACACACACACACATATATAAAAAGCAGATTTAAGGGGGCGGAGGGTATTCACCCGAACCTCCTTCGGTGAAAAATTATATTGTATATATATAAGGCAAATTCGTTTTTTACCTTTATATATTATATTTTGGATATCCTCTTAACACTACCCAAAAATCAGTGGTCAAGGGAATTCAAAACCTTTGTTAGGTAACTGATTAATTCTCACAGGCTATATACTCTTTTAATTTCTTAAAACTTTATTTCTTTTTGAATCCTCGTAACAAAAATTCTGCCTCCATTACTGTATGCATGCATGTATGTATAAAATTAACCTGTAGTTTTTCGGAGAAGGATTTTGGAAAATGGATTCCATTCGGCTAGCTCTACCCATGATTCCTAAGTAGAGGTGGGAGAAGCAAAGGAATATATAGTAAATGATAATTAGTAGTATGGATTGACTTAGTTTGGTCCAAATCATAAATGCAATATTTTTTACAGGCTGGAAAAAGGAGAGAAGCTTTTTATGGGGTATATTTCTTCTTCACCATATATTAAAAGAAGTTAATTATTCTACGTACACATATAGCTCGCGGAGGATTTGCATACCTTTAATAGATGTGAGCCATATCACTTTCTTGATCTTTGGTTCTTATTCCTTTAATCATTTGTTTTTTCCACTAAATTATTATTTTTTCGATCTGTATTATATATACTGTCTGTCAAAGTTTTTTCACACATTTTAAGAAAATATTTAACAGCGTTAATCACAAGAGTATTTTTTTAAATTAGTTTTTATCTCTTTTTAAACTTGTGAATTAAGTAACACTTGTCTAATTGAGGAAGTAAGTAATTTTTGCAAGAAAAAAAAAAAGAAGCAAGAATTAATTTCTTTTTCTCCAAAGTCAAATATTTAAAACAAATTAAATTTGCTAATAAAAAACAAAAAATTAAATTGCTTAGACCAATAAGTTCCTTATTATCTCAACCCAAATAAATTCCAGAATATCATGCTTTCTAGTGAGCAAGAGAATATCTTGATAGTTTTCTTCACTTTAACGCGAACCATAAAATTTTATCTTTTTCCCCGTCTAAAAGGCTAATCTTTCTAGCTGGTATAGTTATAAGTAGGCGTAAACTAAAGTAGGCACCACCATAGAACGTGGTGTAGTGGATGAGACTGCTCCTTTCTTAACTAAAGGTCTCGAATTTGAATTTTGAATATAAAAAAATCCTCGGTAGATAGTACTATCCCCCGAATGTGGCCTACCTAATGCGAATTCGAATATAATTGGGCTCCAATATAGATACATAACACCGAACGAGAAACCCAAAAAAATAAAGTAGGCAAGAATAAAGATAGGAAAGGGTAAAAAGATGTTTTATTATGTAGCATGATTATATATTTTTATCTTTGGTTTATAATTATTTAACAAATGATGCGATCTTTTAAGATTTGATCCCTCATCATATATTTTTCAAAGTTTATACACTAACAGTTTAATATATTTATACAATGATGTCATTCAAAAAATAATTTCGGATAACCTAAATAAATAAGCATCCATTGATAACATATAATAATTGATAAGTAATCTGCTATAATAAGTTAAGTCATACTACTGCTGTAAAACTTCATTACACAGTCAATGCATATAACTTAAATCATTTCTATGTTAATTTTTAGGCATGTTAATTTATTCCACAATAAGGATTAGTAAGGTGATTATTTTATTTGGTAATTATCAGCAAGGTGATTAGATGTCACTTAATTCAAAACTCATGCTTTGACGTTCTTTAATTATTAATATTTTATTTTTTATTGCAATCAGTCCGGTCAAGAGGAGCAAAAAATCAAAGTTTTCCATCAGTACGCGTCAAAATCAGATATTTTCCCTAGTAAAGATGAACATTTTTTATGAATTTAAATTATATATATTGAAAGTGTAACGGGCTTTCATAAATTTGACCTATTATAAAAGAATACCGATTAAATAAAGTTACATGCAATTGCCTTTTAACACTACAACTAAGGTCCACTTCAAATTGCAAGCTACTGTTTACAAAAATATGGCAAAGTTTTACAACAGTACAGAAAAGACAAGGAAATGTTTCTCCTTGTGAAAACACATGGGTGTTGTGTTAACTTGCATAAGACATAAGATATTTTTCAAGAAAATGATCTTAAATGACGAGTTACAATATAAATAAAAGAAAATGATCCAACAAAAGATTTCTATGCGAAAATTTCCATAAAAACTGTCACGACCCCAAATCCTTAGTCGTGATGACGCCTGTCGTAGAATCAGACAAGCCACACATTTCGTTGAATCCAAGTTTGTTTTTTTCAGAAAATTTATAAATTTAGAAGCAGAATATTGATAATAACCCATTTGAAAGTTTAACAACATTTAAAGCACATTTCAAAATCCAACCCTGGATCTAGTGTCACCAAGTCACGAGCTACTACAACGTACAAATGTAAAAATAGAGGAAATGACAACATAGTCTGTAATAATAAAAGTGCGACAGGAAGATAAAGGAGGAGAAGACGAGGTCGCGATCGCCAGCTGCTACCTCGATGACTCCGAAGAAACTCTGACAGCTACTCAGTATCCACTACCAGGTCCCATTGTACCAGGATCTGCACACAAGATGCATGGGGTAACGTGAGTACACCAACTCAGTAGGTAACGAACCCAACCTATGGGCTGAGAGGTAGTGACGGACTAAACCTCGGGATTTACAATAAACAGCGTACAGAAGTTAGACATGCTAACAGTTTATCAGAAAATATACCAAATATGCCAAGTATGCCGGAATACTCTACATGTCATCATATAAATATATGAAACTAGTGTGAAAATGCACATAATGCTCACAACCCTCACACGACAGTCCACTCAGTACCGTATATGGCTCTCAGGCCCAGGGAAGGTCCATCCCGGAATGTACATAACCATCAGTGACCGTAGTCACTTGGTACTGAGGAAAAAGACCAATCCAACCCCACGGAGAAGTTCCATCTCCGGAACACAACATGCGGACAAGATTCATGTCTAGGGACGATCCATCCCTCACATATCATCAACTTCTGACAAGCTTCATGTCCAGGGAAGATCCATCCCTCAATATCAATGCGCTCACTGGGGGTGTAAAGACTCCGGAGGGGCCATATTAGCCCAAGCGCTATATCATAGCAACTAAGGCATGATTAAAATATTGCTGCGGTGTGCAGTCCGATCTCATAACTGTCTTAACAACAGGATCTCGGCCTCACTCAGTCATTACTCTCCAGCCTCACTCACATGGGTCACAAATGTATAAATCAGCCCGAAACAATGATAAATATGCATATACTTAACAATACTGAGACTGAGGTATGAAATGATATGCTATAACAGGATTGAGTATATGAAATCGAATAATCACAAAATGAGACAGTAATATACGACCATTCGGGTCTCACCATTTTCGGCGTGAAGCCTTAACATTTATACTTAACATGATTCCTAACATGTTCACATTTACCACATTAATAGACATGCGGATATAAATCCGTAATAACTACTATACGGTGCCATGGGATGAGCCACGCCACAAATACTCAGGGCATGCCCGCACGCCTGTCACTTGGCATGTGCGTCACCTCAATTATAGTCATATATCATATAGTTCGGGGTTTCGAACCCTCAGAACCAAGTTTGAAAACGTTACTTACCTCAAAATCGGCTAAAACCCTAGCCCACAATGCCCTTGCCTCTAGACTCGGTCTCCGAATGCTCCGAATATACCAAAAATCAGATTCCTATCATTATTATATTCCAAGGAACGAAGCCCATTTGAAATTTATCAAAATTACCCAAAAATCCCGAAATTGGCCAAACTTGACCCCCGGGCCCACGTCTCGAAATTCGATAAAATTTACATCACAAGAATCCTCATCCTCCCACGAGTCTATACATACCAAGAACATCAAAATGAACCTCAAATGACCCCTCAAATCCCCATTTTAAAGTCTCTAATTACAAGCCCCAATTACCCAATTTTTGGTACTAATTTCCCACAAATTTCAACACTAATACGTCCGTTAATCATATATAAACGAGTTTTAAGTTCAAAAGTCTTACCTCTACGAAGAACTCTCGAAACCCCTCTTCAAAACCCTTCAAAAGCTTCAAACCCATGTAGAAATGGTGGAAGAATGACCCAAAAGTCGCTAAGGGTCCTATTTATATGTTCTGCCTAGCGATAACCGCACATGCAGTCCTTTTCTCGCACCTGCAGTCCCAGATGCGCACCTGCGCGTTTCACTTAAAAGGCCATTTTTCGCACCTGTGACAAATCCTCTGCACCTGCGACTCCACAGGTGCGGCCCAAGTCTCGCACATGCGACTTCCTTCAGCCTGACCAAACTCCGCACCTGCGGATCACACCTGCGGCTTCACTTCCGCAGGTGCGGCTACACCAGAAACATTGCACCAGCAGCTTTTTCTACTGCATTATCCAATTTTAAATCCCCCGATGGTTGTATCCGAAATCATCCCAAGCCCCTAGGGACCCCAACCAAAAATACCAACAAGTCATAAATGATCGCTCGGACTTAGTCGCACCCTCGGAACACCCAAAATAACATCAAAACACTAAATTCACCTCGGATTCAAGGCTATGAACTTAGAAATTTCCAAATTTCGCCAAGATGCCGAAACCACCCAAAACACGTCCGATTAACTTGAAAATTTGCACACACATCCAAAATGACCTACGAACCTATTCCAACTTCCGAAATTTCATTCCGACCCCGATAGCTAATATTCCACTGCCGACCGAAAATCGCCAAAACTCAACTTCGCCAATTCAAGCCTAATTCTACTCCGAACCTCAAAACCACATTCCGATCACACTCCTAAGTCCCAAATCACTTAACGAAGTTATCCGAGCTATGAAATCCACATTCCGAGGTCGTTTACCTATAAGTCAACTCCTGGTTGACTTTTCCAACTATTAAGCTCATTTAAGAGACTAAGTGCCTCAATTCTCTCCACGACCACTCCGAACCCGAACTAACCGACCCAACACATCATAATTAGGTTAAATAACATATGACAAAGTTGAAGCAGAGGAAACGGGGCTAATCTCACGAAACGACCGGCCGGGTCGTTACATTCTCCCCCTCTTAAACAAACTTTCGTCCTCGAACAGGTCTAGAAACATACATGGAGTCTCAGACAAGTGAGGATGTCTGCTCCGCATCTCCCGCTCGGTCTCCCAGGTGGCCTCCTCCACCGGCTTCCCTCTCTACTGTACCTTACTGAAGCTATATCCTTAGACCTCAACCTTATGACATGTCGATCCAAAATAGCCACTGGCTCCACCTCATATGACATATCACTATCAAGCTGAACCGTACTGAATTCCAAAACATGAGACGGGTGACCAACATACTTCCGGAGCATGGAAACATGAAATACCGGATAAACACTCGATAAGTTGGGTGTAAAGTCAAGTCTATAAGCCACCTATCCAACTCTCTGAAGCACCTCAAAAGGTCCAATGAACCGGGGACTCAACTTTCCCCTCTTCCCGAACCGCATAACACCCTTCATGGGTGACACCTTCAGCAGTACCTTCTCCCGAACCATAAAAGACACATCTCGGACCTTCCGGTCCGCATAAATCTTCTGCCTAGACTGCGACGTGCGAAGCCACTCCTAAATCAGCTTCACCTTATCTAACGCATCCTGAACCAAATATGTACCTAATAGCCTGGCCTCACCCGACTCGAACCAACCAACTGGAGATCTACACCTCCTCCCATATAAAGCCTCATACAAAGCCATCTGGATACTTGACTGATAACTATTATTATAAGCAAAATCCGCGAGTGGCAGAAACTGGTCCCATGAACCCCCAAAATCAATGACACAGGCACGCAACATGTCCTCCAGAATCTGAATAGTATGCTCTGACTGCCCATCGATCTAACGATGAAACGTTGTGCTTAACTCCACCTGAGTACCCAACTCTCTCTGCATGGCCCTCCAAAACTGGGATGTGAACTGAGTACCTCTGTCGTAAATGATAGAAACTGGAACCCCATGTAACCGGACAATCTCTATGATATAAATCTCAGCTAACCGCTCCGAAGAATAAGTAGTACCAACCGGAATGAAGTGCGCGGACTTGGTCAGCCGGTCTGCAACGACCCAAATAGCGTCGAACTTCCTCGAAGTCCATAGGATTCCAACTACAAAGTCCATGGCGATCCGCTCCCACTTCCACTCCAGAATATCCAACCTTTGGTGCAACCCACTTGGTCTCTGGTGCTCATACTTGACCTGCTGACAGTTGACACCGAGCTAAAAACTCAACAATAGCCTTCTTCATTCACCTCCACCAATAATGTTGTCTCAGATCCTGATACATCTTCGCGGCACCCGGATGGATGGAATACCGCGAGCTATGGGCCTCTGCTAGAATCAACTCTCGAAGCCCATCCGCATTTGGCACACAAATCCGACCCTGCATCCTCATAACCCCATCATCATCAATCACTACATCCCTGGAATCACCTCGCCGGACCTTGTCCTGAAGAAAAAGCAAGTGTGGGTCATCATACTGGCACTCTCTAATCCGGTCATAAAGAGAAAACCTGGGAGCTCACTAGACAACACCCGGTAAAGCTCCGATAAGTCCAATCTCACAAACTGACCTGCTAAAGCCTGAACATCAAGGGCTATTGGTCTCTCTGCTGCTAGGAGATATGCTAGACTCCCCAAACTCTCTGCTCTGCGACTCAAGGCATCGGTCACTACATTGGCCTTCCCTGGGTGGTATAGAATAGTGAGGTCATAATCTTTGAGAAGCTCCAACCATCTCCTCTGACGCAAATTCAAATACTTCTGCTTAAACAGATGCTGCAGACTACAGTGATCAGTAAGAACCTCACAATGCACATCGTACAAATAATGACGCCAAATCTTCAAGGTGTGAACAATGGCTGCTAGCTCGAGATCATGTACGGGATAATTCTTCTCATGAGTCTTCAACTGGCGCGAGGCGTTGGCAATCACCCTACACTCCTGCATCAATATGCACCCGATGCCTATCCTCGAGGCATCACAATATACGGTATAAGAACCTGAAGTTGATGGCAACACTAATACTAGCAGAGGTCAATGCAGTCTTGAGCTTATGAAAGCTCTCCTCACACTCGTCCGACCACCTGAATGGAGCACCCTTCTGGGTCAATTTGGTCAAGGGTGAAGCAATAGAAGAAAACCCCTCTACAAAGCGACGATAATATCCCTCCAAACCAAGGAAGCTCCTAATCTCTGTAGCTAAGGACGGTCTGGGCCAACTTTGCACCGCCTCTATCTTCTTCGGATCAACTTGAATACCCTCACTGGACACCACGTGTCCCAAGAAGGCTACTGAGCAAAGCCAAAACTCACACTTGGAGAACTTTGCATAAAGTTTCTCCTCCCTCAATCTCTGTAAAACAACCCTCAAATGTTGAGCATGCTCCTCCTGGCTACGGGAATATACCAGGATGTCATCAATGAACACTATGACAAAAGAATCCAAACGGCTGAAACACGTTGTTCATCAAATGCATGAATGCTGCTGAGGCATTGGTCAGCCCAAAAGACATCACCATAAACTCATAATGACCATAACGAGTCCTGAAAGTTGTCTTGGGAATATCAGAATCCCGAATCTTCAGTTGATGACACCCGGATCTCAAATCAATCTTAGAGAACACCCTAGCTCCCTGAAGCTGGTCAAACAAATCATCAATGAGAGGCAAAGGATACTTATTCTTTGTAACCTTGTTCAACTGCCTGTAATCGATACACATCCTCATGGAACCATCCTTCTTCTTTACAAACAACACCGGTGCACCCCAAGGTGACACACTAGGCCGAATGAATCCTTTATCTAGGAGTTCCTTAAGCTGCTCCTTCAATTCCTTTAACTCCGTCGGTGCCATACGATACGGTGGAATAGAGATAGGCTGAGTGCCTGGCGCCAAATCAATACCAAAATCAATATCCCTATCAGGTGGCATGCCTGGCAGGTCAGCAGGAAACACGTCCGAAAAATCACGGACCACAGGAACAGAATCAATAGTGGGAGTCTCAACACTGACATCCCTCACAAAAGACAAATACGAAACACCCTTTTTCTCCCATACGCTGGGCCTTCAGGTAAGAAATCACCCTACTAGGCACATACTCAAAAGAACCTCTCCACTCAACTCTCGAAAATCCTGGCATCGCTAAGGTCACGGTCTTAGCGTGGCAATCAAGAACATCATGACACAGAGATAACCAATCCATGCCCAATGTCACATCAAAGTCAACCATGCTAAGTAATAACAGATCCACTCGGGTCTCCAGACCCCCAATAGATATCACACAGGACCGGTACACACGGTCCGCAATCGCTCACCGGAGTCGACACATGAACAGATGTAACTAAGGACTCACGTGGCATATCCAGAAAATGAGCAAAGTATGATGAAACATAAGAATACGTGGAACCAGGATCAAATAAGACTGAAGCATCTCGGTGACAGACTAAGACAATACCTGTAATCACTGCATCTGAGGCCATAACATCTGGTCTGGCTGGGAGTGCATAAAAGTGAGCCTGACCTCCGCCTGATCGTCCTCCCCCTCTAGGGCGGCCTCTAGATGACTGACCCCCACCCCTAGTTGCCTGGGCGGGTGGTGTAGTAACTGGTGCTGAAGCTGAAGGCTGGCTCCTCTGCTGGAATAAACCACCCGAAAGACAGGGACAATACCTCTTGATATGACCCGGATCACCACACTCAAAGCAATCCCTCTAAGCAAATGACCGTGGGGACTGAAGGGAACCCCTAGAACCAGAATAACTATCAGAAGAACCATGCTACGAGGAACCCTGAACTGATGGCGGTCGAGATGAACTCTGGGCTGGAAGAGCACTGAATCATGAACGCCTAGGATGAGAGTTGCAGGGACCATGCCCCGATGAAGCACCACTGTAGGGCGGGTTGGCTGGCTGAGGAGGACTAAATGAACGACCTCTGCTGTGCTGAGACTGACCTCATAAATGACCACCACCAAAACCACCAGATCCTTGAGGCCTCTTGGCCTCCCTCTCGACTCGCTCCTGGCGGCGAACTGACTAAATCTCTCTGGCTATGTCAACTACCTCCTCAAAAGAAGCGCCAAATACCCTCTCCCTGGTCAGAAAAATCTGAAGTTGATAAGTGAGGCCATCAACAAACCTCCTGATCCTCTCTCTATATGTGGGAACTAGCCAAATATCATGACGGGCTAACTCGGAGAACCTCATCTCATACTACGTCACGGTCATGTCCGCCTGACGCAACTACTCGAACTCTCTACCAAGCTCCTCCCTACGGGACTGCGGTACATACTTCTCCAAGAAGAGAATGGAGAACGGAGGCAAGGTAAGGGGCGTTGTGTCAACAGGTCTACGCCTCTCATAGGCCTCCCACCAAGAAAGTGCAGCTCCTAAGAACTGGAAGATAGTAAATGGAACCCCACTGGCCTCCAATATCCTTGATGTACGAAGAATCCTCTAACACTTGTTTAAGAAGCCCTGGGCATCCTCGCCCTTAGTACCACTGAAAATCGGAGGCTGAAGTCTACTAAATCTCTCCAACATGTGCTGCTCATCATCTGCCAAAGCTGGGACCACAAAATTCTGGGCTGGGGCAACCGGCTAGGCTGGAGCTGCCCCCGCTGCCTGAAGCCCCTGGGTAACCTGCTCAGGTGTCCAGGAAGCTGGAGTCTGTGTGCCTCTCCCGGCCTGAGAAGTAGCTGCAGTAGTAGACATAGCGACTGCCTGTGCAAGACTGGTGCACATAGTCAGAATCTGAGTAAAGGTCTCCTGAAGACCCGGAATCAAAATAGGCATTGTCGGTGCCTGAGCTTGTCCCGCTGAATCTCAACGGCGGGAACCTGGTCCTGAATGTTATGAGGGTTCACAGGTACTGCCTCGACTGCTGCGCGGGCTGCACCCCTCCCTCTTCCACGGCCTCGACCCCTTGCTGTTCCAGCTGGTGTCTAATCACCCCGATCAGTAGCGCGAGTCCTCACCATCTGTGAGAGAATGAAACAACAGAAGTTTAGTTCCAGAAATCAACAGATTCGCACGACAAAATTCAAGAATGTAAGATTTTTCCTAAGGGTTCTGTAGCCTCTCGAAGATAAGTACAGACGTCTTCATACCGATATGCAAGACTCTACTAAACATGCTCATGACTGGTGAGACCTATCTAACCTAGAGCTCAGATACCAACTTGTCACGACCCCAAATCCTTAGTCGTGATGGCGCTTGTTGTGGAATCGGGAAAGCCACACATTTCGATGAATCCAAATTTATTTTTTTCCAGAAAATTTATAAATTTAGAAGCAGAATATTGATAATAACCCATTTGAAAGTTTAACAACATTTAAAGCACATTTCAAAATCCAACCCCGGATCTAGTGTCACCAAGTCACGAGTTACTACAACGTACAAATATAAAAATAGAGGAAATGACAATATAGTCTGTAATAATAAAAGTGCGACATGAAGATAAAGGAGGAGAAGACGAGGTCGTGATCGCCAGCTGCTACCTCAATGACTCCAAATAAACTCTGACAACTACTCAGTATCCACTACCGGGTCCCGTTGTACCTAGATCTGCACACAAGGTGCAGGGGGTAACGTGAGTACACCAACTCAGCTGAGAGGTAGTGACGGGCTAAACCTCGGGATTTACAATAAACAGCGTACAGAAATTAGATATGCTAACAGTTTATCAGAAAATATACAAAATATGCCAAGTATGCCGGAATACTCTACATGCCATCATATAAATATATGAAACTAGTATGGAAATGCACATAGTGCTCACAACCCTCACACGGCAGTCCACGCAGTATCGTATATGGCTCTCAAGCCCAGGGAAGGTCCATCCTGGAATGTACATAATCATTGGTGACTATAGTCACTTGGTACTGAGGAAAAAGGCCAATCCAGCCCCACGGAGAAGATCCATCTCCGGAACACAACACGCGAACAAGATCCATGTCTAAGGACGATCCATCCCTCACATATCATCAACTTCAGACAAGGTCCATGTCCAGGGAAGATCCATCCCTCAATATCAATGCGCTCACTAGGGGGTGTAAAGACTCTGGAGGGGCCCTATTGGCCCAACGGCTATATCAAACCAACTAAGGCATGATTAAAATATTGTTGCGGTGTGCAGTCCGATCTCATAACTGTCTCAACAACAGGATCTCGGCCTCACTCAGTCATTACTCTCCAGCCTCACTCACATGGGTCACAAATGCATAAATCAGCCCGAAACAATGATAAATATGCATATACTTAACAATACTGAGACTGAGGTATGAAATGATATGCTATAACAGGATTGAGTATATGAAATCGAATAATCACAAAATGAGACAGTAATATACGACCACTCGGTTCTCAGCATTTTCGGCGTGAAGCCTTAGCATTTGTACTTAACATGATTCCTAACATGTTCACATTTACCACATTGATAGACATGCGGATATCAATCTGTAATAACCACTATATGGTGCCATAGGATGAGCCAGGCCACAGATACTCAGTGCACTACTGCACGCCCGTCACTTGGCATGTGCATCACCTCAATTATAGTCATATATCATATAGTTCGCGGTTTCGAACCCTCAGAACCAAGTTTGGAGTTACTTACCTCAAAACCGGCTAAAATCCTAGCTCACATTGCCCTTTCCTCTAGACTCAGCCTCCGAATGCTCCGAATTTACCAATTATCAAATTCACATCATTTTGTATGATAAGGAATGAAGCCCGTTTGAAATTTATCAAAATTATCCAAAAATTCCGTAATTGGCCAAACCCGACCTCCGGGCCCACGTCTCAGAATCCGATAAAATTTACATCACAAGTATCCTCATCCTCCCACGATTCTATACATACCAAGAACATCAAAATCGGACCGCAAATGACCCCTAAAATCCCCATTTTAAAGTCTCTAGTTATCCAATTGTTTTTACTAATTTTCCACAAATTTCACCACTAATCAGTCCGTTAATCACATATAAACGAGTTTTAAGTTCAAAAGTCTTACCTCTACGAAGAACTCTCGAAATCCTTCTTCAAAACTCTTCAAAAGCTTCAACCCCGTGTAGAAATGGTGGAAGAATGACCCAAAAATGGCTAAGGGTCCTATTTATATGTTCTACCCAGTGATTACCGCACCTGCGGTCCTTTTCTCGCATCTGCGCATCCGCACCTGCGGTCCCAGGTGCGCACCTGCGCGTTTCACTTAAAAGGCCATTTTCCGCACCTGCGACTTCCTTCAGCCCGACCAAACTCCGCACCTGCGCATGCCTCTCCGCACCTGCGACTACACTTCCGCAGGTGCGGCCACATCAGAAACATTGCACCAGCATCTTTTTCTGCTGCATTATCCAATTTTAAATCCCCCGACGGCTGTCTGAAATCATCCCGAACCCCTCGGGACCCCAACTAAAAATACCAACAAGTCATAAATGATCACCCGGACTTAGTCGTACCTTTGGAACACCCAAAATAACATCAAAACACTAATTTACCTCGGATTCAAGGCTATGAACTTAGAAATTTCCAAATTTCGCCAAAGATGCCGAAACCATCCAAAACACGTCCGATTAACTTGAAAATTTGCACACACATCCAAAATGACCCTACAAACCTGTTCCAACTTACGGATTTCCATTCCGACCCCGATAGCTAATATTCCACTGCCTATCAAAAATCGCCAAAACTCAACTTCGCCAATTCAAGCCTAATTCTACTCCGGACCTCAAAACCACATTCCAATCACACTCCTAAGTCTCAAATCATCTAACGAAGCTATCCGAGCTATGAAATTCACATTCCGAGGTCGTTTACCTATAAGTCAACTTCCGATTGACTTTTTCAACTATTAAGCTCATTCAAGAGACTAAGTGCCTCAATTCTCACCACGACCGCTCCGAACCCGAACTAACTGACCCAACACATCATAATTAGGTTAAATAGCACATGACAAAGCTGAAACAGAGAAAACGGGACTAATCTCACGAAACGACCGGCCGAGTCGTTACAAAAACAAAATAATTATTTTTTAATGGACCATATATAAGACCGATTTCCCCTCCGTATATCCCAACTAAAATTGCTCGCAAACATAAAAGAGTTCTAAGTTCTATGTACTACATAGTAGTACAAATGAACATTTATACAATTATGTGGTAATTACAGGTAAATCTCGTGAACAATATTTAATTGATAACCTAACAAAAGTATCAACTAGGTTGCTAGCATATGCTGATATTGTAAAAGCTCAACGTACGGCAAACAATGGCAATTAGTTGTCAACATTTGAAATATCTATTTGTATTATATATATATATTGCTTTGAATATGTAAAATGACACAAGTGTACAAGGCATGATGAAAGTCTAGCCATCCAAACCAGAGCCAACAAATAAACTTGCACCATGTTGCACTTTTCTAGATTAACCAAAAACAACTATAAACTACATTTACCCCATTCTTTCATACTAATAGAAGCTTCCTATTTTCACCATTTAAAGGTCCAAAATCATGGCTGAGATTACATATATTATATATAACAAAACAAACAAATCCATTCAAGAATTAACCCTAGGAATAGCTTTGCAAACTAAAGAGTGCTTCATTTGCATAGACAATTTCAAGCACTCAGATAAATCCACACCATTTTCTGAACCAATCCAATTGAAACTTTGAAGCAACTGAGCTAACCAAAGCTGAACAGTAGCAAGTCCCATTGCTTTGCCAGGACACACCCTTCTCCCAGAGCCAAATGGTGCCAACCTTAGATCAGAGCCCATGATCGCGACGTCTTCTTCCAAAAACCTTTCTGGCATGAAATTATCAGGCTGTGGCCAAATCTTTTCGTCGCGAGTAATTGCCCACATGTTAACCATTGCTGTTGTTCCTGCTGGGATGAAGTGATGACCAATAAATGTGTCATTCATTGCAAGTCTAGCCCAAGAAAGGAGAGGACCTGGTGGATGGATTCTAAGTGTTTCTTTTACTATAGCTTGAAGATAGGTTAATTTAGGCAAGTCTAAATCAGATACACCTCTATTTCTTCCTACAATATTGTCTATTTCTTGTTGAGCTTTCGCTTGTATTTCTGGATGTAGTACCATCCTTGCAAGAATCCACTCTAGTAGGATTGCAACAGTATCAGTCCCCCTGAAGATCATTTCCTGGAAAGAAAAGAAAATAAGGGACGTTTGGTTTGAATGCAAGTTATGTTGTGATTAGTTATGCTCGAATTAGTTACATTACAATTAGTTATATTGGAATTATTTCTTATTGATTTTTTGTTATGTCGTATTAATCTTGGGATTGTCAGTTTTATTGCTTTATCTTATTCCATTATCGGACATGTATAAGTTATCCCGATACTACTTTATAACTTATCCCAAGATTAGTAACCAAACAAGGGATAAGGTTGTACTAAAATTTTATTCCAGGATTATTTTTACTTATCCATCATACCAAACGATCCTTTAAATGTGTTACGTTATTATCTCTACTATTGAATATAGGATAATAATCCTTGAATTATAATCGTGAAATTATTAATCCCTGTATAACCGTCTTTGAAACTAAACAACCCCTTAAAGTTATGATAGTAACAGAATTCAAGTAAATAGAGACAGAACAAGATTATGATAAGGGACATATATCAGCAAAAGAGAATACTATGATATATATCAGCACTACTACTCCCATCATGTAAAGTTAAAGATAAAAATTATTCAGATTCTTCATATCTTAGGTACAAAAAAGGAGAAATATAACAGATATATTCCAGCATTTAATTAGAAGAATCAGGTGTTAATAAACAACAGGAAAAAAATAAAGTGAAATTGCAGCTATGGATAAAAGACAAGAAATGACAGCACTAAAAAGTAGTAGTATAAAAAACACAACAAAAAGGGAATTGAAGATTAATTTAGTACTCATGTGACGTTCCTCCACAAGCTTAACAACGTACGAGCTGAGACTAGAGAATGAACTAAAGAATAAAGCATGCACACCAATACACATCACGTAGAATATCATAAATTGCATGTAGGGGTGTTCATAAAAACTCGAAAAATCGAATCAAACTGAAAACCGAACCAAATCGACAAAAAAAATCGATACTTTTTAGGTTTGGTTTGGTTTCGATTTTGAATTAATCGATAAAACTAGGTTTGCTTTTGGTTTTAATCAAAAAATAACCAGAAAAAATCGAACGAAACCGATTATAAAGATAGCTATATTTAAATTAATTATTACACTTATATATATGTATATTTTTATATATAGTTTCTACAACTTTATGGTACATATTAGTCGTTTATATTTTAAGTCTAGTTTGATTGGTAGTTTTCTTTTGCTAAGTACAAAATTTTATTTCATGTTAAAAATAATCGATTTTTAATTGAGTACTTATATTATTCATCACTATTTGATTCAATGCTCATCAAAATATCTTGGTAAATGAGAGATTTCTCAAAGAGCAATTTGTTTGATAGTGTTACGTTGAAAATATAGTCTTCGAAATATGTGTTTGATAGTGTACGTCTCATATTTAAGAAGAAAACCTAGAAGTAACCGAAAAATCGACAAAACCCGAATCGATAAAAAACTAACTTAATTGATTTGGTTTGGTTCTAGTATTTGAAGAATCGACTTACTTAGTTTGATTTCTTTTTTAAGAAAAAACCAGTCCAAACCGTACCATGAACACCCCCTAATTGCATGCCACAAACCAAAAATACCAATATTCAAGCATTATACAAAATACTAGAATTTGACTTAATTATATATACTGATAATATAAAGAATATTTTATTTTAATTTGTTGTAACAAGTAATATATATATATACATATATATGTCTTTATCTTTCAGCACGTAGAAATTCGATTATTGAAAATATAATGAAACGTAATAAAGGGGTGAATAGAGAATACCCAAAGAATGGCGATCATGTCCATGTCAGTGAGTTTATTTTCCTTCTCCAAACCGAGCAAGACATCAACAAAGTCCGATAAACCTTCATCAGCAGCTTCACCACCATTTTTAGCTCTCTTAACCCTGTGTTCTTCTATAATTTTCCCAACAAAAATATTTACTTTAATAGCCAAATCTCTACATCTTCTCCTAACCCCTTGCAAATCTAACCACCCCAACAAAGGAAAATGGTCACTCCAATTAAATATACCCAACAATTCATAACCTTCACACACTAAAAACTCAAGTTTTTGTCCATCATTTTCCGTTATAAAATCATAACATTTCCCAAAAACACTACTCGTCACATTATTCAAAGATCCAAAATGCAAAATATTTTTTACTTTAATTTTCCCTTCTCTCTCCATTAAACTCATGATTTCACTCACCATTTTATTGCCTATTTCTCTTCGACACTCCCCTAAACTTGCTATTTTCTTAGGACTAAATAAATATGTTGCTGACATTTTTCTCAAATTTCTCCAATATTCGCCGTAAGGTGCAAAACCCATTGCTCTATGAAATAAAAGCTCGTAAGCAGATTCCTTAACAGGTCTATCAGCAAAAGCAGAGCTGTTTAAAATTTCTTTCGCGGACTCTGGTTGGCTTGAAATTATAAAACGCGTGAACCCAACAGAAAAAGCCATTAAAGGAGTAGCGCTGAGGCTTTTTGACAACTTTGAGAGAAGTCTATGAGTGAGGGAACTAGTGAAAGTGAAGACCAAACCAAGAACGGGTAGACCTGATGGCCCGGGAATGGTGGGTCGGTACCCGACCCTGGAGTTGGATAAAGCCCATGCAAGTCCACCCGGGGTGAGCCAGAAGGTGAATGAGAGGAAGAGAAGAAAGAAGAGGAGAAACTCATAGGAAAAGAATACATTTGAGGAATGGCCATAAGTTGAAGGAATGAAATGTATTGAGTACTCAGATGACATTTTCCTCTGAACTTTGAAAAGATTAAAGAGTGTGTGTGTGTGTGTGTGTGTGTGTTTTCAGGTGGTGAGCAGTTTTGATGTGTTAAGAGAGAGAGAGGGGAAACGACAGCAGTTGTGTGTGAGAAAGACGAAGAGTTGGGTAGGAACGTTTAAATAGAGAATTATGAGAAAATATACTCACTTGGAACGTGAAAATAGGGAAATAATAATTCTGGAAAAATAATAGAAAAATAATCATAAAAATAACAGAATGCTGAATAACCAAAATATTTTAAAATTAGTAGTACTTACTATACTACATAATTATAAAGGATGGGATTTAAAGTAAATTGGTGCCAGTGTAAAAAAAAAAAGGTATGAATCCACTAAATAAATAAAAATGATTTTCTTTTTGTCAAACTTAAAAACCGATTATAAGTATTTTGAAATAGAGACTTAATTGGTTGACTGCTTGGTTTAATGTACATATATATGTTTATTTTTGAAAATATAAAAAACTTTTAATAATAATAAGTATATAATCCCTCCGTTCACTTTTGCTCGGTACGTTTTGACTTTTCACGCCCATTAAGAAATAATAAATGAAATGCATAATTTATCATGATATTCATATTAATTGATGCATATTTTATTTTGATTTGAAAAAATGATTTGAAATGAGTAATAAATATTGTAAGTATAACATGATCTCTTAATATGCGTAAACTGACAGGTAAAAATGAAAACCTATTTTTAATAAAGACGCCAAGTAAAAGCGAATGGAGGGAGTATTTCCTTTTTTTAGCAAAACTTCTTCCGCAAAAGTTTGTAAATGCTTATGTCGAGCTTTTTTTTGGCCAAAAGTGCTATTGTTTTGGCCCAAAATATTTTTTTTAATATTAAGGTGTTTGACCAAACTTTTAGAAGGAAAAAAATATTTTTGAGTAGAATTAACAGAAAAAATTATAGTTTATTTCTAAAAACACTTTTTGAAAACCACTTTAAAAAAAAAAAATATTCCCTTTGTGGAAATTCTTAAACTGATTAATCTCAAATGTTATTTTTCTGATATATTTGTTCCTCGTTCAAGAATTCCCCAACAGGTGATATTGACATTGACTACAACCGTTCAGCTTCCTCTTTTTGTAACCGTCGTCTTAATCAGGTGCATTAAATTAGATTATGAAATGAAGCCAAATTAATCATTGTATTTTTGACCTTCTGGTGGGATGAAACTATAATACGGGAGTTTAACTCAATGTATTAAGAGAAAATTACCTAGCCCTTCAAAATTTTAATGAACCATATTTTTGCTCATTGGCACAAATAAGGGAGAAGTGTACAGTTAGTCAGTATTAACATATGTATTTACTTTTAAGTCACTGTTTAAAACGTCTTTAGTCTTTAGCCACAGCTTTAATAAACTTTTACCCACCCGAACGAAAGTACCTTTTTGCTCATAAAGTTCAGGACCAAGTGTTCTTAACTTATGAGCTTGTTACTTATTAGTTGTCCTTAATTTATGAGCTTGTAAGACTAAGTTTAGGACAACCTGTCCTTAACGTTTGAGCTTGTAAGACTAAGTTTAGGACAACCTGTCCTTAACTTTTGAACTTGTAAATCTAAGTTCAGGACTACCTGTCCTTAACTTTGAACTTAGAACTCGAAGTTCAGGACTACCTGTCCTTAATTATCCGTGCTTGTAACTCTAAGTTAAGGACTACCTGTCCTTAATTTCTGTGCTTGTAACTCTAAGTTAAGGACCAAGTCTACTTAATTTTTGAACTTCCAACTTTAAGTTCAGGACCAATTGTCCTTAACTTATGAGCTTGTTACTGTAAGTTCAGGACTAACTGTCCTTAATTTATGAGCTTGTAAGTCGAAGTTAAGGACTACCTGTCCTTAGGTTTTGAGCTTGTAACTCTAAGTTTAGGACTACCTGTCCTTAACTTTTGAACTTGTAACTCTAAGTTCAGGACTAGATGTCCTTATTATTTGAACTTGGAACTCTAAGTTCAGAATTACCTGTCTTTAATTTCTTTGCTTGTAACTCTAAGTTAAGAATTATCTGTCGTATGCTAGGCATTGAAATATTTTGTACTAAATCACTTTCCCTTGATCCTCATGCCCTGCAAAGATAGAGAAGGATGTAAATGAAATTGACGAGTGAAAGAATGTTGGTTACTGTGACATGTTCAAATGTGATACACAGATTGGCCTGAACTTTGTGAACATGTTAATGAAAATGTCATGTTGCAGTAGATAGTGTACAACATATGTAGCCGAGTTTGTATGAACATGCTAGCAAACCTTTTTTTTCTAAATAAGCGACGTTCCTGCGGAATGGGAGAAAAGGGTTTTGAAATTTTGATAGAGGGTTTGGGAAGGAAAAGAGATAGAAGAAAGGGTAACACCGTCTTTTCATATTAATTTTAATAGACTAGTGGCTACTTTTATTCAACATTAAAAATGTTGGATAAAAAGTAAATAGCACTTTAAAAAATGACTACCCCACGCAATTTTTACACAAAATAACCCTCTGGCCCAAACATATTATACCTAATAGCCCGAAATGTCTACTTTGTATATTTTTTGTATAGTGACGGTCTATTTTGTATATTTATTGTATAGTATTAATTTATTTTATATAGTGACAGTCTATTTTGTATTATTTTTTGTATAGTGACAGTCTATTTAGTATATATTTTGTATAGTGATAGTCTATTTTGTATATTTGTATGTGACAGTCTATTAAGTATATAAATTGTACAGTCTATTTAGTATATTTTGTATAGTGACAGTATTTTGTATATATTTTGTATAGTGACAGTCTATTTAGTATAAGTTTTTGCGTAATGACAGTCTATTTTTGTATATGTTTTGTATAGTGACAGTTTATTGTATATGAATTGTATAGTGAGAGTTTATTTTGTATAATTTTTGTATAGTAACAGCCTATTTTGTATATACTTTGTAATATACTAATATTTAAATCTATTTTCACCGAAAGAAATATATAAATATCCATATAAATATATACTAATGGTGGACCTGAAATAATGATTCCCATCAAAATTAACTAATGACATATATGAGGAAATTTATTTGGTGAAAATCATAGTATTTCCCTAGCAAAGAAAGTTAGCCTAGAAAAAAATAAGACAATAACAAAAAGCTTGAGATTTTTATTCAAAGGGTGGTTGACATCTCTGTTTTCGTGATTTTAGTTCCTCTTCTTTGGTACATAATAATTGAGGTATCATTGATATTTTATCCAGATTCTGGGCTAATTAGATCGGGCATAGAGACTATCCGACCCGTATCTTAGCCTGGCAAATCACCACACGACCGACGATTCAAAGGTTTTTACTTTGCATGCAATCGGTGATTTTGCAGCCATGGAGTGGTCGCCTCTCTTTTTCGCGATTTGTCTTTGCAGATCTGACTTTTGGGCTAACCACTAAAATTACTTTTGCATTATAAAATATATATTGTAATTTTGGACTAGCGAGTGTTATAAGTATGTCCTGAGTGACTATAAATAAATTTTGCTCATGTGTTAATGGAGTTCAAAAATATTTAGTCAACCAGGTCACGTAATGTAAATTTTGTGATATACATTATTTGACGTACATGATACACTGGTAGTGATTGAAAAATTACATTAGTAATAAAAAAAAATTACGTTCATTTGAAAATGTTGGGTTTTTTAAGTTTGGTCTAACTTAAAAAGGGGTGAATGGGAAATGGAGGGAAAATGAAATATTTGAGTTTCCGTCCTTGATAAAGGATATTATCCCATATTGGAGGAGGAAAAGACTTTTTATGGGTATATATACGATTGCTCTTCTTCTAGCTCTTACAGAGTTAAGAAGAAGATAAGCCTCACGCGGCCGTCGTCGTCGCTCGCTCGGCTCGGCTTCGGTCAAATGATTGATTGATTAATTTATTGGACCAAATTTATTTATTAATAGTAAATATTAACTTTGTAACAAAAAATTAATATTAAATCCAAATTATCTATTTTTTTTTTAACTGATTGATTTCAAGTGGTGGCAGCAGAAGATGTTCTTCCACTTGACGACTTTAAGTCTATAGAAGTTCATTAAGGAAGATATTCATTTCTACTCGATGAAACTCCAGACAATGAACGCTTTCCCGTGTCTGAGGCGTGGAAGCATTCTGATTTTCTATGCAAGAATTACATTCTTAGCATACTGGAGAATGATATGTACAACGTCTATAGTAATATGGAGACGTCAAAAATATGGATTGCGCTTGAAAAGAAATACAAAACAGAAGATGTCGGGTTAAAGAAATTCGTTGCCACTAAATTTTTGGACTACAAAATGATAGATAGCAAGTCTGTTATTACCCAAGTCCAGAAATTGCAAGTGATTATTCACGATCTCCTTGTTGAAGGTATAAGTCGAAGTAATACTGATGTTGAAAGTATTAATTATATTATTTTTACTAACAGAATTTTCAGTGAAGGTCTTGTCATCAACGAAGCATTCAAAGTTGCAGCGATGATTGAGAAGTTGCCTCCTTTGTAGAAGGACTTGAAAAAATACTTGAAACACAAACACAAGAAAATGTCGCTTGAAGATCTCATTATTCGGTTGAGAATCGAATAGGACAACAAAGCTGCTGAAAAGAAAGGCCGTGGAAACTCAACAATAATGGGAGCAAACATTGTTGAGGATGGTCCTCAAAATAATAGAAAGATGAATAAGGCCTCTGGACCGAAAATCAACCCAAGCAAGAAGCGGCTCAACGAAAATTTCTACAACTGTGGGAAAGCTGGACACAAATCTGCAGATTGTCGTGCTCCAAGAAAAGACAAGAAGAAGGGTTAAGCAAACATGGTTGAAAAGCACGAAGATACTGATGACTTGTGTGCTATGCTTTCTGAATGCAACCTGGTGGGAAATCCCAAGGAGTGGTGGATTGATTCTGGAGCCACTCGCCATGTTTCTATTGTTAGGGAAGCGTTTGCTATATATGCTCCCGTTGGATCCGAAGAGACGCTTTCTATAGGAAATTCTGCAACGGCTAAAATTGAAGGATGTGACAAGATATATCTGAAAATGACTTCTGGCAAGGCGGTGACTCTGAACAACGTCCTTTATATTCCCTAGATTAGGAAGAACTTAGTCTCTTCTAGACTTCTCGTTAAGAACGAGTTTAAGTGTGTTTTGTATCTAATAAGGTTGTAATAAGTAAGAATGAGATGTTTGTAGGAAAAGGTTACCTCACTGAGGGCCTTTTCAAACTGAATGTAATGGTCATTGAGAATAATAAAATTTCAGCTTCTTCTTACTTACTTGAGTCAAAATGATTTATGGCATATACATTTAGGATATGTCAATTATAAAACCTAGCGAAAAATGATTAATTTGAAAGTATTGCCTAAGTTTGAATGCGACAAATCAAAATTTCAAATATGTGTGAAATCTAAGTATGTTAAACATCCTTATAAGTCAGTTGAAAGGAATTCAAATCCTTTAGACTTAATTCACATAGATATTTGCGACATGAAGTCAATACCATCTTGCGGTGGAAAGAAATATTTCATAACTTTTATTGACGGTAGTACTCGATATTGCTATATTTACTTATTTAATAGTAAAGATGAAGCAATAGACGCATTCAAGAAATACAAAAATAAAGTTGAAACGCAACTTAACAAGAAAATCAAAATGATAAAAAGTGATAGGGGTGGTGAATATGAATCTCCTTTTGAAGAAATATGTTTAGAATATGAAATTATTCATCAAAAAATGGCCCCTTACCCGCCCCAATCCAATAGGATTGCGGAAAGAAAGAATCGTTCATTAAAGGAGATGATGAGCGCATTGTCGATAAGTTCTGGTTTGCCACAAAATTTGTGGGAGGAAGCCATTCTTATGGATAACCGGATACTAAATCGAGTACCCCATAGCAAAACGCAATTCATTCCATATGAAAAATGAAAAAGAAGGAAGCCCAACTTGAATTATTTTAAAGTGTGGGGTGTTTTGCAAAAATGCAAGTTGCTAAACTCAAAAGGGTAAAAATAGGACCGAAAACCATTGATTGTGTTTTCATAGGATATGCGACCAATAGTAAAGCATATCGATTTCTAGTTCATAAATCAGAAAATCCCGGCATTCATAATAATACGGTTAAAAAATCAGATAATGCTGAGTTCTTTCAAAATACATATCCGTTAAAAAGTAATGTGAGTCGATTGGTGAAGGATCTAAACGACCTCGGGAAGAAATAAAAGAAAGTACATTTAATCAGAAGGATCCAAGTGTACATTTAATCAGAAGGATCCAAGACGTAGTAAACGTCAAAGAATGTCTACTTCATTTGGACCAGTTTTGTGACTTTCTCATTGGAAAATGAGCCTCGAACATTTAAAGATGCTATGTCTTCTTCGGAATCATTATTTTGGAAAGAGGCAGTCAATAATGAAATAGAATCCATATTGAACAACCATACATGGGATTTGGTTGATCCTCCTCCTGGAATTGGGTTATAAATGGATTTTAAAGAAGAAAATGAAAGATGATGGCACTATTGATAATTATAAGGCAAGACTTGTAGTCAATGGGTATAGACAACGAGAAGGTCTAGACTATTTTGATACATACTCTCCAGTTACAAGAATTACGTCCATACGAACGTTAGTAGCATTAGCTGCAGTTTATGGTCTTGAAAATCATCAAATGGACGTTAAGACGGCCTTCTTAAATGGAGATTTGGAAGAAGAAATATACATGGAACAACCTGAAGGATTTGTGGTTCCAGGTAAAGAAAATAATGTATGTAGACTTGTTAAGTCCCTTTACGGACTAAAACAAGCACCCAAACAATGGCATGCGAAATTTGACCAAACAATGATGTCAAATGGTTTTAAGGTAAATGAATGTGATAAATGTGTGTACATTAAAAATATTCCAAATCACATAGTCATTGTTTGCTTATATGTGGATGATATGCTGATAATGAGTAATGACATTGCCAACATAAATGCGACTAAGCGTATGCTAACTAGCAAGTTTGATATGAATGACTTGGGAGTTGCTGATTTAATTATGGATATTAAGATCCATAAGACTCCTCAAGTTCTGGCATTGTCACAATCTCATTATATTAAGACGGTACTTGGAAAATTCAACCACTTAGATTTTAAAGTTGCAAAGACTCCAATTGACGTAATCTTGCACTAGCAAAGAACAAAGGCCAAATGATATCACAATTGGATTATACTCGTGTGTTGGGGTGCTTAATGTATATCATGCATATCTTCGTGATATAGCCATTTTTCATTCATGTGGGAGATTGTTAGGTTTTTTTAAGCTTAGTTTAGCTTAAAAGAGGGTGAATGAGAAATTGAGGAAAAATAAAACATTTGAGTTTCTCTCCTTGACAAAGGGACATTGTCCCATATTGGAGGAGGAAAAGACTTTTGATGGGTATATATGAAATTGCTCTTCTTCTAGCTCTTAAAGAGTTAAGAAGAAGGCAAGCCTCGCGCCGTCGTTGCTCGCTCGGCTCGTCTTCGGATTCGGATTCGGTCAAATGATCAATTGACTTATTAATTTTTTGGACTAAAATTATTTGTTAATAGTAAATATTAACGTAATATTATTAAATATCTATTTTTAACAAAAAATTAATATTAAATCTAAATTAACCGTTTTTGTAACAAAAAATTAGTATTAAATCCAAGTTATCCGTTTTTTGTAACGGAAAATAATTTTCCTATCCCGTTTTAATTTGCGTAAATGACCATTTACGTTATGGCCGTTTTGTGAACAATCATAACTAATCTCTCAAGAGTTGCACCTCTTCGTTTGAACTCAACATGTTGGTTATAAATAGCAGTCCATTCTCTCAGATTTTCCATACGAAATTCTGAATTCTCCTCCTTTCTTTTGCATTGTTTTAACTACAAAGAAAGCAACAGTAAGTGTGATTTGCTACCGATCATTGTGTTCGCTGAAATATTGGGGTTTGAAGTACCACTACACCAGTGTGTAATCCGTTCTTTCCTGGGAGAAATAATCCACAACCTCGGATACTAGGAACAAATTAAGTTTTTTAAGGAAACACTGTGAATTCAATGGGCTCGGATTAAATTCTATTTCTTCTACATTTCTGTTTATACATTATTTTTATTCTCTAAAATTATTTTACAAATACAGTATACAAACAGAAAATATCATTGATCATCTAACATTAATGATCTACCGTGATTATGTTTGTGAACCGTTGTATCCAACAATACATATTTCTCAATTTATTATTGATTATATATTAGTTAAATGATAGTGGAAATACAGTTCAATGCGTTGTTATCTTTAGTTGTTTTTTGATTCATCCAGTGACATAATTTGTATTAGAGGGGTTCAATATCTACTGTATATCCATAAAAAAGATTTACCTTATATATTTCGACAAAGAAGTTCAGATGAACTCCGTCTGCCCCTCAAATTTCATCCAGAGACAAAATTAAGATTTTAAGCTTATGGATTTGAAATTCGAAGCATTTTAAATTATCGAATTCTAAATTATTAAACGGTAAATAATCAATGAATTATTTAAGATAAATACAAGGTTTGAATCAAAGTAACTGGATTCGTGCAGCCAGAACACTAGCTCCACCCCTTCATTCATCATATTAATTTATCATATTTCTACTAAAATTCCCCTCGTAAACAAAGCCAACTGATTTTATTTCCTAAATGTGAGTAATATTTTGCAACTAGGTAGGAAAATCTCCCTTTTCGCATAAGAATTAAAAAGATTTTGTGGTATGGTCAAGTATCTGATAATGAAAAAGAAAAGAAAATATCTAGTAGTAAGTCAGAAGTTGCAAATATTCCTAGTTAGGACACATTTTTGTGACAATTGACACCCTTGACCCTCCTCCTTAATCTTACAGGAATAATGTGTTCCTCCTCTTATCGTCCTTAGGTCACATCATTAAGCAATAATACCCATTTTATATACAAGCATTTGCTTTTTGAGAAATAACGTTAAAGTGTGAAATTCATTTCCTATGATATATATTCTTTTGAAAAATATTTTTCTAAAAACAATTGGAAAATTTATATATATATATATATATATAT